>SJJU01001339.1:0-20716 GCA_012932125.1 Conopomorpha cramerella | reverse complement strand
TGAAAATCAGTTTTTCTTGTTATTAAAAAATGGATTACATGGTTTCTAAGACATAACTTCTTATGTTTATAGTTTTCATACGTTCCCATACTGAACCGATTTTGAATGAGCCACCTGTATAGGTGCTTCTATGCTCTCCAACAGGAACTTTATTTGCAAGGATACGAACATTCATCAATCGTCATCAGCAGCCCATATTTTGTCCACTGTTGGACATAGGCCTCTCCGATTGCACGCCACTGTGATCTGTTTTCGGCTTCTCGCATCCAGCTTCTGCCAACCATCTTGCGCATATCATCGGCCCACCTTGCCTGAGATCGTCTAAACTCCGTTTGTCCTAGACGCGGTCTCCACTCGAGAACTCGTTTGCCCCATCGGTCATCGGTCGGTTCTACGGCTAATATGGCCGGCCCACTGCCACGTATTTTAAAATTTACTCTTTCTATCCACTCAGATATGAAACGAAAGAATTATTAACCTTAAGTAGATAAGTATTTATTATATTAATTTATCCTTTGTAGTCTATGTATATGTACCTACCTACCTTTGTATTGGATTTTTTTCAGTATATAATTTAATACATTTTACTCTGCGTCCGCCTTAACCGGTCTCCCGCCAATAAACCTCTGTGCCTAGTTGGACAAACAGTATTTATTAATATTGTATGCTGACACACCTGAACTGACAATTATTAACACCATGTAGCCAACCTACAATATTTTCACGAATTTTATTCACAAACAAGATTCATGTGCCAGTAGGTAGCTCTATAAGTTAGGTGTAAAATGTTGATAAGATCTGCGAAGTTGCCATTACAAATTATAAATAACTTCAACAAATTAGATTTAAATAAATTAGATTTTTTAGACTTCAACAAAATAATTATGTTGAAATCTTAATTAACACTTAATTTCACGAAAGTGAGTGAGTGTTAACAGTCAGTAAACATGTTATCTATAACATTTCGTAGGGAAAAGCTAACTATATGCATTATCTAGTAAATTGTAGTAATGATATTTTGAAACGAGCCTTAGCTACTGCTAATGTTCCCTGCACGCTTGAGCCTTCAGGTCTTAGCCGCACAGACGGTAAGCGACCAGATGGTCTCACTTTGATTCCATGGGAGAGGGGGCGTTGCTTGCTCTGGGATGCAACTTGCGTGAGTACTTTTGCTGCGTCTCATTTGCCGTTGACTACTGTAAGTCCTGGAGCCGCCGCTGAGTCAGCTGCGGGAAACAAGCATATCAAGTACAGTGCCTTGACAAACAGTTATCTGTTTGTGCCCGTAACTGTCGAGGTGTCCGGTGTCTGGTGCCGCGTAAGTAAAAAGTTTATTTCGGAGATTGGCAGACGTTTGAGGTCTCTGGGCCATGACGACCGTCCAACTGCTTTCCTGTACCAGAGATTGTCGCTCGCTGTGCAGCGAGGGAATGCCGCGAGCGTTATGGGGACATTTTCCGTACAGAGGCATTAGGTTTTTGTAATTTATAGCCTAGTTTGTAGGATTATATTTTTTGAAATGTTTGTTAATTGTAATTCTAATGTCTAATTTATTTTAAGATTAATTTATTGACATACTTGTATTTTTTTTATTTTATTTTTTTAGAATAATATTGGCATAATATTTGTACGCCACATAAGGCAGGATACATTGTGACATTATGTTATATTTTAGATTTAATAAATAAGTACTACTATTTATCCAACTTATTATAGCAACGGCAACCCCTTTTGGAATCTAATTAAACATCCGACTATAGGGGTGGAGTTAGGTGCTATTTCGTGCCAAGTAAAAATGTACCTTAACTTCAAGAGAAAAATTAAGAAGCATAAAAACCTGATTTCAATCACGAAACTAAAAAACAATTTTAGTGATTTCGAAATAAAATTTTCTATTTATTTATGGGATCTTGTCGAACTAACCAGAAAATAACTTAAAGAAAAAAGAATCGACAACCAGTAAAATTTTACATAATATATGTGGTTGCCATGCCATTGTCGGAACTGAACCAAATTTATATGGGACCAGCCCGGGAAGCGCCAGCTTTCATAAATAAAAAACCGGCCAAGAGCGAGTCGGACTCGCCAATGAAGGATTCCGTAGCAGCACTAGCAGGTGGTCGGTAACATATTAATATACAAGTTTTTGTAGTACGTTGTAAGTTTGATCGACGTGTTATCTACTACAATAAGGTAAGTAATTTGATTTATGACGTTTAAAAACAGAACTACTGGCTAGATCTCATTGAAACCAATTTTCGTTAGTAGTTTGTATAATAATAGACATCATACATTTTTTTCAGTTTTACCATGCCCATATTTTAGAAGTTACGGGGGGGGGGGCGGGGGGGAGACACATTTTACCACTTTGGAAGAGTCTCTCGCGCAAACTATTCAGTTTAGAAAAAACGTCGAGTAAAATAACAAAGGTAAGCTCGAGCTTGTCTTTGGTTATATTCGCGCCTATATACCCGATGAACAATATTGAGTTAGAAAAAAATGATTACGAAACCATAACATCATTTTCAAATACCCCAATAGATATCCCACACGTATAGGTTTGATTAAAAAAAATTTTGACTTTCATTTCTATGTATGGGGAACCCCATTTTTTTCTGATTTTATTTTAAAATCTTCATACGGCTTACCTACAGCATACATCTACGCACCAAAGTTCAATAATGTAGCTCTTATAGTTTCGGAATAAACTGGCTGAACTGGCTGAACTGGTGACATACGAACGGACGGACGGACGGACAGACAGACAGACATGACGAATTTATAAGGCTTCCATTTTTCCCATTTGGCTACGGAACCCTAAAAACATCCAAATCGGTTCACCCAGGCGAAAGTTCTGAGGTAACAAACATAAAAAAACAAACGAATTGAGAACCTCCTCCTCTTTTGAAGTCGGATAAAAATCAGAATAGTTCTAAAGTGAGTGAGTAATGAGTTTTTTTTTATTTAATTTTACAGGAATGTCTAATTTAAGAAGCACGTCTAATAGTCTATCGCTAATGTGCAATAAAAATATCTACATATTTGTGTATGAAATTGCCTTCCGCTAAGCAATCCTTAAGTGCCATCTGTACAAACTTGTTGGAAATACGAGGTCCAATATGTTGTTCACTGCTGAACACGAGACTGAGCACCGTTACGGAACCTTCGTTCAATGCAGTTTCTCAGTTTACCGCTAGATGCCGCTTGTTTCAGTGAGTTGCTCTGTGGTCGCCCTACAGGGTAAAATTTGTAAAAAATAATAAATTTGTTCTGTAGTTTAATTCCGTGAAATGTACAAATGCCGTTTACTTTTGAAGGATACAATTTCCATTGCTCACTCACGTTATTTATTGCTATTGGACGCGCCGCGATTTTATTCGCGGTGTAACAGTAAGTATTAATTTCGATAAGGGTTCCGTTTTTGCCATTTGGCTACGGAACCCTAAAAATATCCAAATCGGTTCACCCAGGCGAAAGTTCTGAGGTAACAAACATAAAAAAACAAACGAATTGAGAACCTCCTCCTCTTTTGAAGTCGGTTAAAAATCAGAATAGCTCTAAAGTGAGTGAGTAATGAGTTTTTTTTATTTAATTTTACAGGAATGTCTAATTTAAAAGCATGTCTAATTGTTTATCGCTAATGTGCAATAAAAAATATCTACATATTTATGTGTATGAAATTGCCTTCCGCTAAGCAATCCTTAAGTGCCATCTGTACAAACTTGTTGGAAATACGAGGTCCAATATGTTGTTCACTTCTGAACACGAGACTGAGCACCGTTACGGAATCTTCGTTCAATGCAGTTTCTCAGTTTACCGCTAGATGCCGCTTGTTTCAGTGAGTTGCTCTGTGGTCGCCCTACAGAGTAAAATTTGTAAAAAATAATAAATTTGTTCTGTAGTTTAATTCCGTGAAATGTACAAATGCCGTTTACTTTTGAAGGATACAATTTCCATTGCTCACTCACGTTATTTATTGCTATTGGACGCCCCGCGATTTTATTCGCGGTGTAACAGTAGGTATTAATTTCCATTAAACATTATTGGCTACGTGCGCGACGGTGGTGACGCGTAGCGTTTACAACTTTTGCCGAAGCTGTCAAATAATAATAATTAAACGAGCAATTCTTGTATGTATATATATAATCTAATATATAAAATTCTCGTGTCACAGTTTTCGTTGCCATACTCCTCCGAAACGGCTTTACCCATTTTCACCAAATTTTATATGCGTATTCAGTAGGTCTGAGAATCGGCTACTATCTATTTTTTATCCACCTGCAAGTTGTATTTCTCCCAATACACGGGGTACAAAGGCAACTTATTATGGCAAAACAAATGTTTGCCGGGACAGCTAGTAATATATATAATTGGAATCTCGGAAACGGCTGCACCGATTTTCATGAAATTTGGTATGTAGAGGGATTTTCTTTTTTTTCTATTTGGGCGATAAATCGATCTAGCTAGGTTTAATTTTTAGAAAACATCTTTCCAACCGTGTTTTCTGGCATGAAAAATTGCTCAAATTGTTAATACGACTCTTACTGACATCTATTGCCGATTAGTAATACTATGCTATACGTAGGATGGTGCGGGGGACGTTTTGGTTTTGAAGTAACTAGAGATGGGGTTATGAAAAAATCGAAGGAAAATAATCGATTTTTTTACTTGTTCGATACAGTTTATATCAGAGACAAAATCGATTCTTTAAATTTAATTTAGGGTAAAAAACGCTATTTTTTTTATTTATTACTAATAATAATCGAGCGAAGCTCGGTCGTCCAGGTACTAATAATAATGTAAACATTGTTAGTTTTCTTTGCAAATATAAATAAAACCAAAGATTAAAATAGTATTGTTGACAATATTTAAGTGAAATTTATTCAATAGTTTGTAAAATTAATATAATAATAAAAACCGGGTTTGAAACTACCTCCTACTCATAATATTAGTTTCCGACCACAAACTGAGATAAAAGGAAATCGATTAGTATTAGCCGAGCATGTAAGAACGCAACACGTTAAAAAGTTAACAACGCAACAACAGTCATGTGTGGCCCATTCAACATCTCTGCTTTGATTTTGTACTGCAATCAACACTTTTGACAGCTGATCACCCGCACTTGTTTCCAATTTCTGCCGTGTTGTGCGCTGCGGTCGTTATCTGTCTGCCACTACTCGCTTTGCACATAATTATGTACAAGACACCACCAAGTTTTAGAACCATGACTCCAAAATCAATGACATTTTAGTAATATACGTGTTACTCTCATACTAAACCACTAAAAAAAGTGAGAACCACGAATAGACGTCAGGTTGTTTACAGCACAGATTGACATTACCGACCGCTGTCAGTAAGTAGGTAGTTTGAAACGCTGGTGTGATAGGGGAGAGGTGGTATTTATGGGTCGGTCTGTAATTGACTGATGTGTAAAATTTTACAGAGTAGATATTTACATATTTATTCATACTTGGTGCACGAGGTGATATCTATAAAGTGCAGTCAGTATAATATTTAAATTCCTTCAAATAAACTCAGCTTATTTCTCTTTTGTCTCTTGTAACTTTTATCTTGGTTGGAGTTATTTTTGTGGGCATAATGTGATCGGACTGTAACAAATTTGTCTATGATTGCACGTATTAATTGTAGGCGATGGTTTAATGTGGCAGGCGGATTCAAGAAGTGAGCATCTAATACTCGAAATATTTCAGAATAGACTTTTTTATTTTATTTTCGGCTATTATACTTATTTTAAGTACGTTGGTAATCTGTAAGACAATAATAAATAATATGGAAATAAGTAGAACTGTTCACGTACATATCTATATCTAAAACGCCTTGGTATATTTCCCTTTCTGCCATACATAGAAATCGCACTGCAACCAAAGATAAATCCAAATGTTTTTTCCATGATTACTTACCTACCTTTCTACATACATACGCAAGACGAATACTTTATCTGTACAATTGGAACCCGCCCTCCCCTACACCATTTGCATACCTTTATCGTTGTCCTTTTCTTTTCTAAAGAAATTTAAACTACCTGTCTCTTTCCAATCAATGGCAATGACATATCGTACTAATATTATAAATGGGAAAGTGAGTTTATTTGTTAGTTCCGCTTTCACGCCGTAACTACTGAACCGATTGCTTTGAACTTTTGCAGACGTATAGTTAGAAGTCCGGTTTATTTAAACCGGACTTAGGGTATAGGGTACTATTTATCCCGGTAAAAATTTATATCCCCGAGGGAAAAAAAAAATTCCTTTATACCGCAATATACCTAACCGAAGTCCAGGCGGACGAAGCCGCGGGCGGAAAGCTAGTCTATCATAATTTTATTTTGAGTATTTGTTGTTTTAGCGGATACAGAAAAACATTACCTATCAAAATTTCGACTGCCTACCTATCAGTGTTGATGAGATAAAGCCATGTTACAGACGGACAAATTGACTGCAAAGTTTCAGAAATAGGGTCCCGTTTTTATCCTTTGGGTACGGACTCCTAAAAAGAGTAATATGGATAGCTCGGTTGCTGGTGCAATCGGAATAAGAGCTACAAAGAAAATTAAATGTATTTAGGAAACATAAACGTTCCTTATAAACAACGCTTCTGGAGGGTTGCAAGAATGACCAGACTGGTCGGCGAACTTACGCGGGAGCACGCCCCATATAATTGACCATGGGAGCAGCAGGGTTGTGGTAATCAACTCCTGCTAGAGCTTGTGTTTGATCCTGCGACTTTCTTTCTTATCTCACGTATACATCATAAAAGAACACCTGTGAAAAATTTCAGCCTTCTAGGTTCTCAATTGTTTGGACTGGGTAATGATGAGTCAGTGATGAAAGCATATGAATATAGAAAATGTACGTCCCTGTTCCTCCACTTTCAGGACATAAGTAGGTAAACAAACCACGCACAAATACAGCGTAATTTTAAATAGAATTCACGTATTTTTTTTTAATCACTATGAACAAGTGTTTGACCACCATCCTGCCTGATGTTAAGCAGCGATGTGGTCTACGATGGATGTTGCCTTAAAAAAAATACGTTTTTTCTTGGAGAAAATAAGCCTCATACTCGCGGCATTTGTTTTTCTATACAAAAGTTTTCCCGCTATTCCCGTTCCCATAGGAATTTTGGAAAATCAAGTTATGACCTAACTTTGCATTTTGTAAGGTATGCATGTATGTATGTTAAATATCAAGCCTCTAACTTACGCGGTTTAAATTTTTCCCTTCAATATTTATCCTTTAACTCCCGTTTCCCCGAAGGGAGTTCGGCCATAACTAAACTTTATATTTCCTAAGGTGATATTTGAAACATGTTATATTTCAAACTACAAATTTACGCGATTTCTCATATAAGTTTTCCGCTACCACCCATTCCCGTGGCAATTTTGCAATATCGCATTCCAAGTAAGCTATACGTACATTAAGGTACCTGCGTACCAAATTTTAATCATCTGTCTTACGCGGTTTATTTTGTTTCATACAAAAGGTTTTTCTCGCTTACTCCCGTTCCCATGGGAATTTTCCAATAGCCTGTTGCACATAAGCTTTAAGTGTACTAAGGTACCTTCATCCTAAATTTGAAGCGTCTACCTTGAGCGGTTTAGATTTTTCAAACAAACGTTTTATCCCGGTAATTCCCGTTCCCGTGGTAATTTAGGGAATTCCTTACTTAGTGCACCCCTACGGTACCTAAGCTACGTCCGTTCCAAATTTCAAGTCCCTATGTTTAGCTGTTTGGGCTGTGCGTTGATATGTCAGTCAGTCATTCAGTCAGCTTTTCCTTTTATATATTTAGATTAAACTACAGTCTACAACACAACCAAGTGTTCTCAATCAGCTGAGTCTCCGGGAATCCACCTAAGGCTCCGCCCTTTACAGCTATCGTTTAGAATTCATTATGATGAAATAATAAAGGAGGCGTATAAATTATCAGGTTTTATAAATAGACAAATTATTTTTTTTCCATAATGCTAAAATTGGTTCAATTATCTACAAAAGCCTCGTTAAGAGTATCCTCGAGTATTGTTCGCCAGTATGGACCCCTTGGAGGCCTATGTCCAGCAGTGGACAAGTATGGGCTGATGATGATGATGATGGACCCCTTGTTACCGAGTTCACAATCGGAGACTTGAATCAGTGCAGAAACGCTTCCTTTATTACGTATCATACCATAATCCATCTAAACCTCAAATGAAATCATATTCGGAACGACTAACTCATTACAAACTTGAATCTCTCTTGTCTTCGTAATTGTGCAGATGTCCTTTTTCTTCACAAGTTGTTAAACACCAAAGTCAATAGTCCAGACCTTCTCAAACGCCTAAACTTAATTGTTCCTCGTCAGGGATCTAGACTTCAAAACCGCAAGACTTTTATGTTACTTTATCCATCATGTTTCATCTACGGAGCATGTGCTCTTTACAATGGAGCTCAGATTGATTTAGGCATTTTCTTTTCGTCTTTAGTAGTAATGACGGATCTCATTGGGGGAGGCCCTCGTCCAGCAGTGGACGTTATGTGGCTGATGATGATGATGACTTAGAACTCCCTCAGAGTCCAGTACAACAATACGCTGAGGGCGATGTTGGGGATGTCCCGGCGCTGCAGTGCCTCTGCTTCCACACAACCATGCGGAAGCGCGCCAGGGCGCTAGTGCAGCGCGTACGGGCCAGCCACAACACCGTCCTCACCATGATAGCCGAGCGTGTACACTGTCCCTACATCACGCATTGTTGTGAGAGGCATATGCCAATATTTGAAATAGTTTATTAAGTAATATATTCATGTAAATACATTTTAAATTTTGATGATTACTTTTGATTTGTAATTTTGTTTTTAACTTTCAATTTTAATCTTGTTTCATTATTTATTTGATCATATTAATTTATTGAAATTATTTTGAACTGTAATCATAATGTTAGTCAAAATGTTGTATCTCTTTATGGGCCCATGTTGTCTGAAATAAATAAATTTTATTTTATTAAATAGAAATAATAATAATAATTTATTTAGAACAACACAGGCTCACAATTTGTTAGTAGTAATTAATATTCAGTACAAATCTAAGGCTAATGTTAGTAGGCTTAAACGCTAAGAACTATTTACAGAGAGAGTGGAGTTCTTCTGCATCGGTTCATGTAAACCGAGTCAAACCGATCGGTAAAAATGCTCAGAAGGCTGTTGGTGCTAGCCCCGACTCTGCTTATTAGCGAGGCAGCTCGCTTGTTTGTTTGTTTGTTTGTTTAAATCTTTATTGCACAATTTATTTACAAATGGCGGACTTAATGCTATTGCATTTTCTACCAGTCAACCCAAGTTGTGGTGAAAAAGCTAAGGTGCGCAGTAGAAAGATATATATAGAAAAAAAAAAATCCAAATTAATCTATAAATACTAAATAAATTGAACTAGGTAAACATACATGTTACATAAAAACTTATAGTACAAAAAAAACCAATACACACATACATTCAGAGAAACAAAAAAGAAAAGAAAAAAAATATATGGGTAAGTACATGATAAATAATAATTAAATAAACAAATAATAAATATACAATATTGACAACACGTTCAATTTCTTAACAAATGTGCCCGAACTTGCCATTTAAAAGATGTTAGCGATGGCGCTTTCCTAAGACTTGTGGGTAGGGAATTCCACAAGCGGATAACCGTCACTGTGAAAGAATCAGCCATGTAGCCCGACCGGTGCTGGGGAGTGCTGAGCAGCAAATTGTGGGAAGATCGGAGATTGAGGCTGTTCAGTTCACTCATGAATTTAAATCTACCTTTAAGATATCCTGGAGTTAAAGGGTCGTTGAGTATTTTGTACAGGACACACAAAGCCCGAAGTTTGTGACGTTGGCGGATAGTCAGCCATTTGAGCTCGGCTCGATATTTCGAGACGTGGTCATACTTTCTGAGGCAGAAGATGAACCTGATACAAACGTTGAGTAGTCTATCCAAATGCTTGCGCATCAGTGTAAAAAAATACTCCACTCTAGCTCCCGCGAACTAGCCAGGGTAGCCCCAAAAGCGCCCTGAATGCGTTATTATATTGGACACGGCTCATCATCCCCATAAGCTTTCTTTGTGTAACACTCCCACCGAGAGCAAGTGTAGAATGTAGAACAAAAAGCACGAAATACTGTTATTTTTATATACAGTGAACATTGAAAGAATCTACGTGCAATAGTGTTGCCACGCGCTGACAACCGGGTTCGATCCCCGAATGAACCACCATGTATATTCGTAATATAGGTATATACTCGTAGTAAGAAAGCAAGTATAAGGCTCTCTAATTAAGTGGTTTTTCAATGAAATTCCTTCGCAATCTATGATACTTGATGATAATTTCGCCTCTATCGCAATGAAATAATAGAAAAAGTGAATTCGCCGATCACTGTCGAAACTATTCAATTTTGAACTTTTTCTCGACTTTTAATCCCAAAGCGGAAAATGCACTTTTTTTTTATTTATGTATATATCCTAGCTGCCATTACAGGTTGCCCTAATTCGACAGTTAGCTTACACTATTATACATAGGTAGGTATACAACATAAAATATACTAAAATAACTTACGCAACTCAACACTTGGTAATGTGCATATAAAACATAAAAAATATTATTTACAAAAAGTTTACTTAAGAACTAAATACAATTAAAAACCGTAACTTAATATGTACAGAGATATCTTTGTGAGTTCACTCAGAGTACAACAAAACAAATCTATTTGCGAAGCGAATGCTTACAGTTTACCAATAGTATTTAAACCCATAAACATGATAGAAGGAGGGTAGTGTATTGCCTTTATATCTACTATTTTATAGACAATATGAATCACATTCATGTATCACACTTAAATACCATTTCATATGATTTAAAAATAATTATATAAAAAAGATAACATAAAGTAGTAGTAGTAGTAAAGCAAAGTACTCGAAACCGGAGAGTCATACATTTGACCAGATTATGAGACCTTCGAGCCCTACTACGGTACCCCCTACGGACTACGGTATCCCCTGCCTGGCGTATAAGGCGTCCTAAAAGGGATCCTTGGGTTCGTGGGTGTCAGAGTGTGGTCCCCGGCACCTGCTTGTACGGCCCCGAGAAGGGCGGCAAGAGTCCCCGTAAAAAAGAAGGTTATGAGACCTTTACTAACAGTGCACTAGGGCTTCTTGAAGTACCTTTGTGAATACGAGGGTAACTATTGCCATAACACGACATTTTGTATCATTGGTCCATAACATTAATAACATTTGAAAAGCCAATTAATGTTTTGGCAAATTTTAATCAAGACCCTCATCATTATTTCAAATGCAAGTGATGTTCAAACAAAAAGCTGGAGGGTATTTATTAGTCCCCAGTTTGTAATAAAGACTCGGACAATGTGCGCTATATAGATCCTCGTAGCGGTACGGGCGGGTTAGCTTTGCCGAATTAAACCCCATATATATGGCACGGCCTGTATTGATTCCCGTGATAATAACGTATACAGTTGTTCAAATAACCCGGTGTTTGGGATCAACTAAATTTATTTAATGAAAATTATTGCTCACTGGACAATTTAATCGTCCAATAGCTGCCTGTAACTTCTTGACGTTAATGGTTTATTAATTATTTGTGACGAATCCAAATAAATCAGTTGATATGTCCAAAGTAATAGTAGTAAATAACAATGATATTGTAGTTGATTTTCACGTATATGGCCCGCAGTTCATCCCCGTGGGAAATTCCGGTATTATTGTAGCCTATGTGTTATTCCGATTTATAACTTCTATTATTGTATCCATAGATTCATGATATCCATTCAGTTATTGTGAAAATAGTAACAATGAACCATCCAAACTTTCGAGTTTATAATATTAGGAAGTTTAACATTCAAAATATCATTAGTCAAATATCATTAAGCAGAAAAAAACGTTTTAGAAACCAATACCTCCGCCCTCCGTTTCATAATCTGAATCCGCACTCGAGACTTATGATCCGTCAATCAAATACAATCGCTGTTCAAGTCATAAACACGGGAACAGAAAGAACTGAGTAGCGTCGTCGAGTCTTTCTATTCAATCAGCATACTTCGCTCTCTTAAATCACAACGGAACTCTCTCTGTGAAGATCAACTTAAATTGGGTTTGCACGGTTTAAAGGCAGCTTGTGGCCTCGCACACCCAATACCCATGTGGATATTACGCAGCCGAAAGAAAATTGCAAAGAAAAGGGTCGCGAGATATATTTCAATATGCCATTCACATTTTTTAGGATTGTCATGTGTACCACCTTACGAGAAATGCGAACCGCAATATTGAAGAATTCGTCCTTTTTTTTCTTTCTTTCTTACGTTCGTGATTTCTGCTAGTTCGACGCGTGTTCATTGCTCTTCGCTTTACTCAAATTTTGATATGTGTAATGATTACGATACCAATCATTGCCATTTTTACGGTTAATCGTAAAAAAAAATAGGTGTGTTATATTAGGCATGAAACATGGCCACTATTCAATACGTTTGTATAATATTATAATGCAGCGATTAGTGAAAGGCTTTGACCTATTTGTTCTTTACATGACATTTATATTTACATATAGACATTTCTTTATTTACACATACAGACGGATACATCATTAATTAAAGGAACACAAAAATAAAATAATGGAACGTGTAGCACTGGTTGCGAAAGGGCAATTACTCAGCATAGTACCACGAGCAAAACTGCCGGCATCGCTGATATTTTGCCGACGACCTAAGGGAGAGGTAGTTTATCATAAATACACAAATAAAACATACATATGGAGGTCTTGAGCGTCTGTAGTCCAGTTGATCGGATACTTGACTTGTAACCGGGAGGTCGCAGGTTCGAGTCCGGCTACTGAACGTGTACCAATGGGACTCTTTTTCAGAGCCTATGTACGCAACGCAACGCTCGTACGGTGAAGGACAACATCGTGATGAAACCCGAACACCACAAGGTGTGTGAACCCTATAACGGCGATGGGCTCACCCCCTGTCACGTTGGGTTAAATACGCCTGGTGAACCGTGGGCATTTGCTTATTAAGCAAGTGCCTCTGCCTACCCCGCTTTGGGATTAAAAGGCGTGAAGTGTATTTATTAATTTTTATTTTACATCACTTAATGCATTATTTTTTTTTATTTAGCCCGTTTTTATGTCCCACTGCTGGACAAAGGCCTCTGTTCTCTCCATTCCTCCCTTTTGAGATCTGCGCATATTTGTCCAAGTCGCCCGCCATCTCCGATTGGGTCATCCACGTATTTAGCGTCCGTCGTTAGGGATACGACTAAGATGGCCAGCCCAGTCCCACTTCAGCTTTGCGATTGCGACTTCGACATCGGTTATTTCGGTTTTGGAGCGCAGGGTGGTGTTCCGAATACGATCGGTCCTTTTTACACCCAATATGCTGCGTTCCATAGCCCTTTGGCAAACCTTGAGTTTGGACTTTGTGTGCGTTACCCCAGCCAGATTTTGTCGAAAATCACATTTTTTTTTAAGTAGATAATTAGAAGTCCAACTTCTTCAATTGTTGTGCTGATTTTTAAATTTGTTTTGCTTATGGTTTTTTAGTTATTTGACAAAAACAGATCTGGCTGGCGTAACGTTACCCCAGCCAGATGTTTTGTTAATTAAAGGGTTTATTGAAATAAACTTTAGGTACATAATTAGTATTCTGAACGAGGTAAATGTTGCCACAAAATTTGAATTTGTATCGTTTATGGTTTCGGAGATATTCAAAATCCTGCTGGGGTAACGTTTACGTGTTCGCTGTATCTCCGAAACGGCTAAGCGAATATGTATAATTTTTTGTACACAGCTTCTATGAATTTGTTATAATTTGTTTGCCAATAAAGAAAAACAAAATAATGCACCGTTTGGAAGTATTTTAATTAAAAAAAAAACTCAAAAATAGCTCCTAGCTCTTCAAAAAAGAGCTCTAAAGCCTTATTTGAAACGTCATTTTGTAGCTTACAACTGCCTTCAAATGTTTGTAAATTTTCATTAGAATCCTGTAGGTATTTATTAAGTTACAACGATATTTAATTCAGTTCTCGTAACGATGCGCTCCGGAGATTTTAAGCCTCCGATTTACTGAGTTCCTTGTGGATTTAAAAGTTGAATAAGATATCATTAATTAGTATTTTAGTTCAATTTTCTACCTGTAAAATTTCAGCGTAATACGATTTGTAATTACTGAGATAATTAAAAGAAAGACATTAGGTAGTGCATGATCATGGCAACCCGACCAAGTATAGATGGTTACGAAAAAGCGGCCGCGTAGTACTTTATGCCTACCTTTTAAAACGTATAGTATAATAACGCTACATGCTCAATACAGTCGCGTACAGAATTAAACTATTCAGCCTATAGCATAGTATATATCTTGAAATGAATTATATTATATATTTTTAATTTGTGTCTACTTATTTATGTTACCTACTTAAAATACTGTAAGTAGTAAGTAACTGTAAGTACTTACCATTCATTACCTATCTTATTTAACCTGTTGTGACGTAAGCGCTAAACTTATATATTTATTAACAAAATAGTGAAATATTTAATTGGCACAAACACGGTCCCGTTGCAGTTTTAAAATAATATAGATAGAGATAGAAGACTTTGTACTTAGCGCGCTGAGCCATTGAACATTTATTATGCTGCTATAAGAAAATATATAACTAAATTAAAGTGTTTAGGTACTTCGCATTTTTCTTTGTAAGTTTATAAGACATGATTTGTAAATAAAAATACTCAAATTAAGATGATATTGTTTTCGTTTTACACTTCTGTACGTAACTGTACTTTACGTTTAAAACTATCCTATTAATTTCAAAAGTTAGTATAAAGTACTACGTGGCCGCTTTTTCGTAACCATCTATACTTGGTCGGGTTGCCATGATCATGCACTACCTAATGTCTTTCTTTTAATTATCTCGGTAATTACAAATCGTATTACGCTGAAATTTTACAGGTAGAAAATTGAACTAAAATACTAATTAATGATATCTTATTCAACTTTTAAATCCACAAGGAACTCAGTAAATCGGAGGCTTAAAATCTCCGGAGCGCATCGTTACGAGAACTGAATTAAATATCGTTGTAACTTAATAAATACCTACAGGATTCTAATGAAAATTTACAAACATTTGAAGGCAGTTGTAAGCTACAAAATGACGTTTCAAATAAGGCTTTAGAGCTCTTTTTTGAAGAGCTAGGAGCTATTTTTGAGTTTTTTTTTTAATTAAAATACTTCTAAACGGTGCATTATTTTGTTTTTCTTTATTGGCAAACAAATTATAACAAATTCATAGAAGCTGTGTACAAAAAATTATACATATTCGCTTAGCCGTTTCGGAGATACAGCGAACACGTAAACGTTACCCCAGCAGGATTTTGAATATCTCCGAAACCATAAACGATACAAATTCAAATTTTGTGGCAACATTTACCTCGTTCAGAATACTAATTATGTACCTAAAGTTTATTTCAATAAACCCTTTAATTAACAAAACATCTGGCTGGGGTAACGTTACGCCAGCCAGATCTGTTTTTGTCAAATAACTAAAAAACCATAAGCAAAACAAATTTAAAAATCAGCACAACAATTGAAGAAGTTGGACTTCTAATTATCTACTTAAAAAAATGTGATTTTCGACAAAATCTGGCTGGGGTAACGCACACTTGGACTTTTGATGTTCGGTCAGAGACCAAGTTTGCACGCCATAGGTTAGAATAGGCAGGATGCATGTATCGATAAGTTTGCGTTTCACTTAAATAATAAATATGTGGAAGGAGGGCCGGTATCCCCATGTGCATTCTGTTCCACATCACCCATTTTCAGAAATATAGATACTCCTGGATGTAGTTTAATCAGCTTTATTGATTTTACAATTGAATTGAAAGAAATAAGGGATTGTCTTAATATAAACGCGACGATCTCAGAGAGTGCGTAACAAAGGAAACGTTCCGTCCGACTTTAATAAAACAAATTCCCTTTTGGCGCTCAACGCCTCCTTTTATATTCCACCCCACAGAGTCTATGCCACCAGAACTGTCAACCAAGCTGTCAGTACTGGACGTACCGAACCACTAGTATGTGCTCAACTGTCAACAAATCTGTCAGTACCATAATTACTGACGCAACTGTAACCTTCGACCGGTAACCATCAACCATGTGCCATTTTATACACCACTAGCTTTTGCCCGCGACTTCGTCCGCGTGGCGAGCCTTTTATAAAGAGAGATCTTTGTCTATGTTGTACAAAAGTTTTAAAAATGCTTAATTTTTTAAAGTACATATACATTTTATTTTGAGTATTTGTTGTTGTAGCGGATACAGAAAAACATCACCTATCAAAATTTCCACATCCTACCTATCAGTGCTGATAAAATAAAGCTTTGTTACAGACGGACAGACAGACAGCGAAGTCTCAGTAATAGGGTCTCGTTTTTACCCTTTGGGTACGGAATCCTAAAAAGAGTAGCATGGATGGCTCATCACCTAGGCATTTTTCACAGGGGTAATTTTATGATGTATACGTGAGATAAAAAAGAGATCAAACACTTGCGCTAGCGAGAGTTGTTTTGCCACAGTTGTTTTGTTTTTCTCTCATGGTCAGTTATATGTAGCGTGCTCCCGCGTAAGTTCGCCATCTGGCCTGGTCATTCTTGCAACCCCCTCCAGAACGACCAGAAACGTTGTTTATAAAGAAATTTTATAAATGTGTTTCTTAAATACATTTAATTTTCTGTGTAGCTATTATTCCGATTGTATCAGCAACATGAATATAGAAAATGTACGTCCCTATTCCTCCACGTTCAGGACATAAGTAGGTATTCGTAAACAAACCACGCATATACACAGCGCAGTTTTAAATAGAATTCACGTATTTCCGTATTTTTTCTCGGTGTGTATTGAAGGCGTCGAATAGTGAAAGTTATCTTAAAAAAAATAGTTTTTTCTTGGAGAAAATACAATGAACAACTACATAACAATCACTCTGAATCTGGCGCTAGTACAGTATTTTTTCATGAAAAACGATTTTTTTATATTCCCATGAAGCTGTACATTTGCTAAGATATATTAAAAAAAATTAATGGCTTTAACTAATTTTTATTTTATTTTTGTAATTTTTTTGTCTATACCAATGCATGCCCGCTATTCCCATTACCGTTGGAATTTCTGAAAATCTAGACATGACTGAACTTTGCATTCACTAAGGTGTATGACAAATTTCAAGCACCAGGTTAAGATTTTTTCATATTTTTTTCCCACCAACTCCCGGTCCTGTAGGAATTTCTCAAAATACAGCCATAAGTTAACTTTAATATATTTACTAAAACTTTATTTTGTTAACTCTCATTCCCGTGGAAATTTTGCGTTGCAAGAAAGTTTTCCGTTCATGACGGTACATGCATGGCTAATTTCAATAATTTATCTTACGCGGTTTTTTTTTCATACAAAAGTTTTCTCCCACAAACTACCGTTCCCTTGGGAATTTTCCAATATCGTGTTGAAACTAAGCTACACGTTTACTAAGGTATCTGCATTCCAAATTTCAAGCGTAAAATTTGAGCGGTTTATAATCAATGTTGTAATAAATAAATTTGAAAGGTTTTCGTTTTTAACAATACATTTCATTCAATTCAAAAATGCTTCTGTCTCTGGCGCTTGTGCAGTATTTTTTCATGAAAAAGGTATATTTCCCAATCCCATAAAATTGTGAATTTCCTAAGATACCCATATACTAAAAAAAATCAAGCCTCATACTCGCGGTATTTGTTTTTCTATACAAAAGTTTTCCCACTATTCTCGTTTCCATAAGAATTTTGGAAAATTCAGTCATTGCTTAAATTTGCATTCAGTAAGGTATATGCATGTTAAAATTCAAGCCTCTAACTTACGCGGTTTAGATTTTTTCAATCAATATTTATCCCGTCAACTCCCCGTTCCCATGGGAATTTTTCAATAGCCTGTTGCACCTAAGCTTTTAGAATACCAAGGTACCTGCATCTCAAATTCCAAGCGATTACCTTGAACGGTTTATTTTTTTCATACAACAGTTTTTTCCCGCTAACTCCCGTCCCCAAAGGAATTTTCCAATAGCCTGTTGCACCTAAGCTTTAAGTGTACTAAGGTACCTGCATCCCAAATCTCAAGCGTCTGTCTGCCTTGAGCGGTTTAGAGTATTCATACAAAAGTTTTATCCCGTCAACTCCCATTCCCGTAGGAAAATCAAAATACAGCCATAACTAAAGTTTATATTTCCTAAGGAAGGTATGTGCAGGTTACATTTCAAACTTTAAATTTACGCTATTTCTTATATAAAAGTTTTCCGCTAACTCCCATTCCCGTGGGAATTATGCAATATCGCGTTGCAAGTAAGCTATACGTTCATTAAGGTACCAGCGTAACAAATTTCAGTCATCTGTATTACGCGGTTTATATATTCTTTTCATACAACAGTTTCTTCCCACTAACTCCCGTTCCCATAGGAATTTTCCAATAGCCTGTTGCACCTTAGCTTTAAGGGTACTAAGGTACCTGCATTACAAATTTCAAGCGCCTACCTTGAGTGGTTGAAATTTTTCATACAAAAGTTTTATACCGTCAACTCCCGTTCCCGTAGGAATTTCTCAAAATACGGCCATAACTAAACTTTCCTAAGGTATGTGCATGTTACATTTCAAACTTCAAATTTACGCGATTTCTCATATATAAAAGTTTTCCGCTAGCTCCCATTCCCATGGGAATTTTGCAATATCGCGTTTCAAGTAAGCTACGCGTTCTTTAAGGTCCTGCGTACCAAATTTCTGCCCTACTTAATCTGTCTTACGCGGTTAATTCCCATGGAAATTTTCCAATAGCCTGTTGCACCTAAGCTTTTAGAATACTAAGGTACCTGCATCTCAAATTTTAAGCGATTACCTTGAACGGTTTAGATTTTTCATACAATCGTTTTATCCCGCTAATTCCCGTTCTCGTGGGAATTTCGGGAATTCCTTCCTTAGTGCACCCCTACGGTATCTAAGCTACGTTTGTTCTAAATTGCAAGTCTCTACGTTTAGCCGTTAGGGCTGTGCATTGATATGTCAGTCAGCTTTTCCTTTTATATATTTAGACTAGTGGACGCCCCGCGATTTCATTCGCGTAGTTTAGTGGTACCTGCATCCCAAATTTCAAGCGTATGACTTCAGCGGTTTAGATTTTCCATACAAAAGTTTTTTCCCGCTAACTCCCGTTCCCATGGGAATTTTCCAATAGCCTGTTGCACTTAAGCTTCAAGTGTACTAAGGTACCTGTATCCCAAATTTCAAGCGTCTACCTTGAGCGGTTTGGATTTTTCATACAAACGTTTTATCCCGTTAATTCCCGTTCCCGTGGGAATTTCGGGAATCTCTTTCTTAGTGCACCCCTACGGGACCTAAGCTACGTCCGTTCCAAATTTCAAGTCCCTACGTTTAGCCGTTTGGGCTGTGCGTTGATATGTCAGTCAGTCATTCAGTCAGCTTTTCCTTTTATATATTTAGATAACCGTTACGCTCTCTCTGATTCCGCCCAGACTGATGTTTATACTTTAATTAAAACAAACAACTTTGTAAGTCTTTAACAGAAACTTGTCGTTGCCTCTGTTGTAGATTAGTGTTCAGCATCAGGTACACATTTCTTTTTATCAAATAGATGTAAAAATAACTGACACTACTGCAGTTTCGCAAAGGGGGTGGCTGATCATTCCAGCATTTCGTTGCTTGGTACCTACCGCAGTTTTGTAATGTAGAAAGCGGCAGCGAGATTGTGTTCTGACCAAACCCGAGTTCCTAGTTTTACGCTAATTTAGTTTGTTCGGGAAAACAGGTTTTCCTGATGGCAGCTTCTGCCCACTTTACATATTGAGAATATTGTCATTATTTAAGTAGGGTTGAGATACAAACGTGCACAATTATTTTGAACCTGTTGTATGAAGGCCCGTGTCTTACTCAACAAACGGGGCCCGAAAGCGGGTAAACAGTAGTACAGCTTGGACAGTATAAGGGTATCTCAAAGTTTTATTCTGATGCCACCTGACGGAAAGGGGCGAAGCTGACATGCTCCTCAAAACTTATAAAATGAAAGCTTAGAAGCAAACTATGATGAAAAGTCAAAAAGACCCATATATGATGTATTCAAAATATATTCAATAACATCAATCAGGCCAAAGTCGTTATCTAAAGAAGTAGTTACAAGCTTCTTTAAAGATAAGTAGTAGGCTTCAGGTGCTTCAGAATTTGTGGACTTGTAAGTCGAATGAACGGGCTTGGTCTCTAAGCTTCATCATATGGCGAATTTTACTACAGTTTAGATTTTTGACGAACATTATTGTTTTTGAAGACGCATATGTGTTAAGTAAGTCCAGCAGAAAGTCAGTGAAAGCTAACACCGTGTCATTTACATCGTGTATATTAACTATTTTAGTAGAATCGTAGGAAGCAAATTCTGAATTAAATATATCCATCGGAATATCCTTCAAAATTAATACGCTGTGGTGTGTGAAGTGAAACGTGTCGGCGCAATAACCACATTTTTAAAACGATACATACATACATACATACACTTCACGCCTGTCTCCCAGAGGGGTAGGCAGAGACTACAGATCTCCATTTGTCACGATCCTGACATACCCCTTTCGCTTCAAAACGATGCAATGAAAAAACTGATTG
>SJJU01001337.1:0-51152 GCA_012932125.1 Conopomorpha cramerella | reverse complement strand
CTCGAGGAGCTGGGGTGGTTGGAGTAGCGCCACCCAAATCACGCACAATAGGCGCATTGGACGTCGAGTTCCGGCGGAAACGCCCCGTATCCTCTACATCTACTTACCCCAGTGACTTGAAGACCTCCAGACAGGAGAGTGTGTTTCCTGCGAAGGAACTCTCCGGCAAATCATTCTTCCTCAAAAATCGCCACGTTTGGTAGGCGGTTTGGCAATCGCAGTGGTGTTGTGGTTTAACTCACAGAGAAAGCTCCTGCCCGTCCTCTGGAGAGTTCCCTCGGTCGCCTCTCACGACCCCCACGACGTGGGCTGGGGTAACACATGTATTCTTTTCGCAACACAAATGCCACATCTATAGAGTTGAAGAAAATTTACCAGCTCTATGACGACATATGAAGAGCATTGGGCTTTGATGTTGGATAATACTTGGGTGCACAATCGACTTTGAGCGTGTGCCGATATCAGACAGGATGAGTTTAAGAATGTTCGGGCTTCTTACAATATGAACTTAATAGAACTTATAAGTTAAGGCGGTGCAGCAGACTGACCTACTTTTTAAGCTACTTCAAAATAAGGAGGAGGTTCTGAATTAGGTATTTTTTTAGTATTATGTTGAGTGAGATCTTGCACCTTAAACCTATTTGGATAATACTTCTTTTTGTTTAAAAGCTGATATTTTCCATTTGATCCGGTTTGATTTTGTTTCAGATCCGACAATGAAATCTACGAGAAAGCTACAGATCTACCAAATTTTATTGGTTTAAGTTTAGGCCGATGATCACTTAACATTCGATGGCAAGTCAAGTAACTTAATAATAGTAACTATAAATAAAAAATAACCGGCTAAGCGGCCCGCCACAAAAAAATCACAAATATCGGTTCATGAAAAACGGAGTTATCCGCGAACAAACATTAAAAAAAACATAATGATTTACGGTCGAATTGAGAAAGACCCTTTATTGAAGTCCTTTAAAAATATATAGAACTGGTCTGTGTATGTGTAGAACCGTTTTTCGTCATTAGCAGACGATTTGCGTAATATTCGTTATCCTACCAATCTCTATTTATATGTCATGCATGAGTTTATTGCCGCTCATCAACCAATTTTCTACAGCATCAGCACGTTCACACGGCTCAGTGTTCAAAGCTTTGATCCAACTCGCTCTACCCCACAGCTGAGCTTTACCGAGCGCCATATGTGTGTCCAAATAACAGTCATCTGCGGTTTCCTAATCCATCCGGCAGATGGCGTTCAAAGCAACCGCTTTTCTCTTGTTTGTCAACGGGGGAGATATGCTTCCGATTTTTCCTGATAGGTGACTCATTATTGTTAGTGCTGTATGTCATCCAATTGCACTTCCAAACTCGTTAATGTGATTGACACATTGACACTTCTTGTTCTCCATTAATTGAATCAATGCGTCCGAAACGGGCACCAGGATTTCCAAAATAGCGCGTAGGTAGTAGTAGTGCAGACTACGACAATTGATTTAAAAAAATCGAGAATGTTTCCAGTATTGCATCTTTTTTTTGGAAAAGGCGCTATAATAAGCTAAATACTAACAAAAAAAATATATACACACATCAAAAGTGTCTAGGGATCAAGAACTTATCACCACATTTTGAATAAATCATGTATGAATTCAGTTTTTGTAAAATATATTCTTGATTGGAATCTTCTAAAATGTACTTGATCCCTAGACACTTTTGATGTGTGTAGTATTAAATGTCCCTATGTACGCTTACTTATTTACACTTCACAACATATTTAAAACGGTTTTCCTTAAAAGATAGTGATTTTAGAGGAATTTATGTATATCATATATACGTACGTACATATACTAGCAGAGAAACACTTTAAATAATGTATATTGGCAAATCAATGTTTTCCGCGTCAACAAGTCAATAAGCATCCAAAATCCAAACTAAACATTTATATTTCCACTTTATAATACGAGTATTACTACGCCGACGGTTCCTACCAATGTGTAATAGTGTGTAAGTACATAGACACACATATCATATTAATACATCAATATTTTCAATTAAAACTATGAAGGTAGTAAAGTATTCGTTAAATCTGTTGTAGGTAGCTTGTTATGATGCCATCATTTGCTACTCAATATTGCTTTCGAGTGCGCTATTCAATCGTGAAATCTGAGCATTTCCAATGTAAACCCACTCTTTTCGTTGTCGATTTTGAGTCGATTTTCCTATGCAAACACTTGTCAGTTGCATCTGCATTTTACGAATCTGTCAATACCAGGGTTGGTAGTTTTGCCTCCGATCACGAGATTTCAGTAAATAAATACTTCACCTCAAATATTTGCTATTTTGTTTGGGTCGTAAGGTTTAAAGCGCATTGGCTTGATACTTTTTCGATGAGTGAATCCTAGTGTCAATATTGCTTTAGCGGTGTTCATTGCGGGTTGAATAATTTTCAGAATAAATTTACTATTATCTTAGTGAGCTGCTGACAGCTACTGTTAACAGCTACTGTTGACAGTTACTGTTGACAGTTACTGTTGACAGTTACTGTTGACAGTTACTGTTGACAGCACGTGTAGCTACTGCAGCTGTACTGCTGACCTGATCCTATTATTTTTTAAACAACTTCGAAAATGGAAGGGGTTCTCAGTTCGATTTCGATTTGATCCAGTTGGTCGGATACTTGATTTGCAATCGGAATCTTTCAGGGCCCCTGTTTCTCTTAGTTATGACAGATGGCGCTAGTTGTATTAGGGGGACATGTCAACGAAATTACTAACTTCATGTAGTCCGTATTGAAGGCGATAGTAATGTTTTTTATTGTTTGTCTACATGTTACAAAAGAGTCTGAAGTCTAAATAACTCACCCAAATAATAAAAAACGCACTAAAATATAACTGAAATAAGTCCCCCTGGATATCTACTAGCGACATCTAGATAAGAATTTTTTTAGTTTGAAAATTCCCCATTGGGAGGTCGTGGGTTCGAGTCCGGCTACTGGACGTGTACCAATGGGACTCTTTTTCAGAGCCTATGTACGCAACGCAGCGCTCGTACGTTGAAGGACAACATCGTGGTGAAACCCGCACATCCATAAGGTGTGTGAATCCTACAACGGCGATGGGCTGCCCCCTGTAATGTTGGGTTAAATACGCTTGGTGAACCGTGGGCATTTGCTTAGCAAGTGCTTCTGCCTACCCCGCTTGGGATTAAAAGTCGTGAAGTGTATTTATTTTTTTATTTATGACAATTCATAATTCATAAGAAAACCATTCGTAGGTAGGTATACGTACTACACGAAAATCGGTTTTCAGTTTGAGCTGTTTCGAGCAAATGGCAGGTGGCAGGCGAATTGGCACTATGCACAGTAGATACATGGCCGTATCGATATTGTAAACTTCCTAAAATGTATTACTCGTCTAGGTCTTGTGCTGACCGTAATAAGAACTATATTCGAATAAACGTACGGGAGCATCTCACGGAACGCATTTTCAAAGTTATTAGCTGCCTTTGTCGTAATGTCTCTCCCATTTTGGAAATGTGATAATATGACGGGCCCGTTGGTGTAGTGGTCAGCATGTCTGCCTCTATTCCGTAGGGTCGTAGGTTCGATTCCCACCGCTGACAGGTATTTAGATTATGAGCTTTTAAGTACTTGTCGGGTGTGTCTGGGTGTTTTATTTATAAGTATGTATTTAAAAGAAAAAAAATGTATATAAGTAAGTATATTTCGTTGTCTGAATTCCATAACACAAGTGCTGTAGCTACTTAACATGGGATAAAGGCAATGTGTGTATTGTTGTAAATATTTATTTATATTATTATTTATTTATGCACCATACAGGATCCAGAGAAATTCAAAATGTAATTTACAATGAATAACACAATTTTACAAAAATATAAATCATTTACGAAAAGTCGGCGGTCGTGGCTCAATATAGAAGCTTTATTTTAAAATTTCGCTATAGAATAACCTCCGTCAGTATCAGTACGATGTACGTGAATGGGGAATTTTCTTTGACGCTTTTCTGACAGATTGACTGACTGTCATTCTTTCCAAACAAAGTTTGACAGTAATGACAGTTCTCCGCCCGAAAATTTGTCAGAAAAACGTCAAAGAAAATTCCCCATTACGGAAGACCCAAAACATTAAGTTAGTTTATAAACCTACAATTAGTATCTATCTATGATAATAAAATATTTATTCTTGACTTATTTGATCTTTGACTTGGGCAGGATGGCGGATAAGCGCTGAGTTGTTTGCTATAAACAAAGAAGTAATTTGTGATGGTTGTACGTAGAGCATACAAAATTGTTTGGTTTCCTGGTACCCGCCCTGCAAAATTATTAGCACCAGATATACCAAAGACACAAGAAGGTTTACAAATACGGCATCCAAATGCTCTAACCCTCAAACTAGCCACATACAAAACGAGTTAAGCCGATCCTAGA
Source organism: Conopomorpha cramerella (assembly GCA_012932125.1). Classification (NCBI taxonomy): domain Eukaryota; kingdom Metazoa; phylum Arthropoda; class Insecta; order Lepidoptera; family Gracillariidae; genus Conopomorpha; species Conopomorpha cramerella. The sequence continues at coordinate 46,712 of SJJU01001337.1, read as the reverse complement.
AACTCTCGTGAAAGCGAACAGTGCATTGTAGAAACTCCACGCAGAAGAACTCACCAAAAAAAAATAATCCCTGACGGGTTTAGCGCGGCGTGAGTCCATCAAATGGAAAAGGAAAAAAAAAGCAAAACACACGATTCCAACATCAAATCCGCATGAAAGCATCACATTTTTTTTTTTTTTATTCCAAACTACACTTTAAACTCGGCATCAGCAGCCGCGTCTGCACACAAGTGCCCACTAAAACACGAATGATGCATCGCACTGTTAATTAGAGACGTTGTCACATCTGCAATTACGGGTTACGAGTGAATTGAAAATGTTGGCTTTTGAGGGCTAGGGGTTGGGCTTAACTGTTTTCAAAAGGGAACAAAAAGGGACGACTTCCCATAGCATAGAAGGTAAGTTTTGAATTCGGTCGAGGAATGCTTTGCGTGGATTTCGTGATTATCTTAGTAGGAATAGCTACCGTGCTTTTTCGAAAACTAGAACAGCGTTAGTGTATTGCTAGTGAAGGTCTCAAAAGCTAGTCAAATGTACGTCGAACTAGTCTTAGTTTTAAAGTCGCTTCAAAAAGGTGTCCTAACTCAACTAACGCTAACACGTTCCATTACCATATTACCATCGTTGATTTTCAATTAGAGCCTAAACTAAAACCTTGTCTCAGACGAAGTACCTGACAACTAGTGCTCAGCCATAAACTCACTTCATTACATCCCTGAGTAGAGCCTTTAGCGAGGTTAAGATAAAGTTTTGTGACGACAAAATCACTGCATACCCCACTCCCTCTCTCTACCCCAAATGTTTCTTGAACCGACCTCTTTGAACCACCCCATCTGGTACTGTCAAGGACACGGTGAGCGAAACACTGTCTTAACTTTGTAATTTTGTTTCATAACAATGTTAATCCATAGGGTTTGGCACTTGATATGTTAAAGTATACATATATTGAAAACCAAGAATTGTCGACGGTGATTTTATCACAAAGAGTTATGTCAAACTTGGTTTCAATGGAATTTCCTAGCATTTTATGATACCAGTTGGTATCTCAGCAGGTTTAAACTTAAAAGAAGGCGATTTATAAAAGGATGAACTATGGGTCATAGAGGCTGGTATTAATATGAATTAATTAATTATAGAACTTTATTGTATTCCATAAATTGACACTATTAACATAATGTTCTAGTTTACCTGTTTCGTTGATAGGAATGATAAACGTATATTCAAATATATACATAGATAGATTTCACATCCAGACACACACAAACAATGCCTTAGCCCGTCACTAAAGCATTATGTCGAAAGCAAGCATCGAACCCGCGAACGTAGTCCTAGCTAGCAGGTGCACTAATAACTAGTTCATCCAATGAGGTACTTGACTGCACAGAACTGGGCGCATAACCTTTGCCGTGACCACTTCAGTCTGGTTTCCATTTTAATCAATTCCCCTCTCAACATAAGTTCAAGTTACACTTTGCAAGTTTGTAAACTCTAATCCTACGCTCAGAATCTGTGAAGGTTTGCGCAGTGAACGCTAAACTATGAGGAAATTACTGGTACTTGATCTAGAGTTAGCCAATAGTTCACAAATGTATAGGATGAAATAACTGTCTGTACAGATAGTATCGTCCACGAAGTCCACCACTTTGGCCGCTAGGTGGAGCTAAGTACGCGACTAATATTTTGAGCTCTTCTGTATATACATACACTTTATACATACATGCACTTCACGCCTGTCTCCCAGAGGGGTAGGCAGAGACTACAGATCTCCATTTGTCACGGTCCTGACATACCCCTTTCGCTTCATCTACATTCATACATCTTTTCATACATGACCTCCGGTTTGGAGTACTTTTCACGCCACATATTATACGATTCAAATTATAAAAACAAATGATAATAACTAACCAAAAATTTAATAGCCGTGAGGTGACGGCGAATAGAATACATGTGACACCACCGCAGTCCAACTTTTCTCATCGTGGGTGTCATAATAGGCCACCGAGCGAACTCTCCAGAGGACGGGTAGCAGCGGTCTCTGTTAGTTAAACTACAACACTACTGCGAGTGCCAACCCGTCTGCCAAGCGTGACGATTATAGGCATTTACCTCCCAAATGGTTATGGAAATCGTTGGGGGAGGCCTTCGTCAGCAGTGGACGTCATGTGGCTGATGATGAACCAATAATTCATAATCTTTCACTTTGACTTAGGCGCTTCCTCTTGATTAGTAAATTTTTACAGCAGTGAGTACGTACGCAATTTTAAGCAATTGTAGTATAGTAACAGTTAAACATTAGCGGAGGCATGCATACATACCTACACTGTACATTATTGGGACGAATGGTGTGGTGCGTCATTGTGAAGGGCACTTTCTGTAGTGTTTAACACATTGGCGGACAGTAAAATAGATACAGATGTTTTATTGTTATAACGCCTATAGGCATTTACTGTCCGGGAAAGAGTTAAGAAAAGAAACCTCAGAATATTAACTGGGGACAACCATTTGGGAGCATGGGAAAGCTTGCAAAATGGTACTAAATGCGCAACTCATAACTTTATAATATTGAGAAATAGTTCATTTTGGTAAAACCAACAATGTGCCATTAGGCACGCGTTTCTGACATCAAAACTAGGATTAAGGTACCTATTACGAATAGCTGTCACCAGAAACTCCTAATAAACAATTTTCCATTACCAAAACGTCATTGGTTTACTATAATAATCGATCATAATAGACAAATTTTAGTTAAAAAAGTAAGACTCCGTTTTCATTATCACTATGATGCTGTGTAAAAACTGCCTAAAAATAAAACACTTCACTCTGTATTGCCGACTAAAGTGTACAGAGGAACAATTATACCTGCTTGAATCTACGTAGATAATTTTCTAAGAAGAGCATTACGTACCTACTTTTTTCCGAAATGTTCGGAGCGCCATCTAGTGGACGTCCAGAACACACCTCTCGAGTTAATTACTTGGTATATTTACCTTACACTGCAGGTCAAAACAAATTGGTAACTAATCCAGTTACAGCAGTCACACCTGTACCAAAGTCTGAACCAACTCGAGATTGCCTAACTCTGCTAAACCCGTCAATAATTGACTAGGAAACCCCGGCTTCTAATCCATTTTGCTAGTTAGTTTAACTTAAAATCCAATTTTCGAATCCATTTGCCAACATTGGAGCGTTGCTGCGTGTCTTCAGCGGCATTTCCAGTGTAAAGTTGGCGAACGTTAAAAATGTATGTATGGAAGACCTGATTTATTCACACATCGCGTCTGGGAACAAGTAGGTATAGTCGGTCAATGAGTGTGTATTTTAAAGGCTAATTATAAAATAACGGCGTTGCGTGTAAAATAAAATCGAAAAGCTCTAGCTGATCGTGGAAACAACGGTAGGACAACATGGTATTTGCAGTTTGGTTACATCAGTATTCATTATTACGTGATTTCGATTCTCTGTGCGAGCGTCTGTGGTCCAGTTGGTCAGATACTTGACTTGTAACCAGGAGGTCCGGGTTCAAGTCCGGCTACTGGACGTGTACCAATGGGACTTTTTTTCAGAGCGTATGTACACAACGCAACGCTCGTACGGTGAAGGACAACATCGTGATGAAACCCGCACACCACAAGGTGTGTGAACCCTATAACGGGGATGGGCTCACCCCCTGTCACGTTGGGTTAAATACGCTTGGTGAACCGTGGGCATTTGCTTTAGCAAGTGCCTCTGCCTACCCCGCTTTGGGATTAAAAAGCGTGGTGTTTTTTTTTTCGATTCTCTAACTAGCCAACATTGAACTAGGCGTAACTTGGTCGTATTAATACATTACAAGCCAACTTCTAACCGACGCGGTGCGTAAGAAAGTAGTTAAAAAAACAGCTCATGGAAGGTTCAAAGTAACGTTTTCACTACGGCAAAATGGACGCCATTCAGTTACAATCAAGATAAAAACCCTGGGAGTATTCATCGCCTCATCTGTGCTGTACAGTCGTGTACAAGCTGAACTGTACAGTTCGCAGTGTGAGCTGAGCTGGCGTCGCGTGTGCGCTATTACGTGATGGAGCTCAGTTTACTGTAATGACGTGTGGCTTAGCTAGGTCGCCCCCGTACAGTCGTGTACAAGCAGAGCTTTACAGGTCGCAGTGTGAACTTAGCTGGCGTCGCGTGTGCGCTCTTTCGTAGTGTAGCTTAGTTTACTGTGACGACTTGCGGCTTAGCTAGGTCGCCCCAGTACAGTCGAGTACAAGCTGAACTGTACAGTTCGCAGTGTGATTATTCATCGTACCCCTCAATCTTCATGGACTGTGTCTCAGTTTCCTCGCAACTGGCTGCTAATTGGATTCTAGCTGTAACAGGAGTGACAGGACCGATTCTGTACCTACGAGTACTCTCTGGCGGTTTTCCTTTACCTACTCTCATTTAAGTATCGCTTCGATTTTTACGACATCACTACTCATACCATTTTTCACGGCTGGAAGAGCCCTTGACTACACTGATTTTTGTTCAGTGTTTGGGACCATTTACATATGTATTTGTCAAAAATTACGTAGGTTTTTGAATGACTAGCTATTTTACCATTAGAAGTGTGAATATTAAATAAGTGAAAGTTTTTATTTATGAATTAAACAGAATGCTATCCGCCACAGGCTTCGTCAATATGCTTAAAATACGTGGGTACAAATAAATATCCGCACAAGCTTCGTCAACGCGAGATAACACATAAAATATAAAGGTAGGTAGGAAGGCTCAAACATTGAAAATCTCCAAGTAATCCCTACCCGAGTCCTGTGGCAGGGTACCCAGGACACTAGTGGCATTCCCCCGCTGTATGGCTATGCTTATCCTTTGACCTAGGTATAAGCCAGCTCTAGGGTCCCCAGAAACATCAACTAGTCGCGTACACAATTGCTTATAGAGTGTCCGAGCTTCATGGCCCCATGTTCCAAATGTTTCCACGGCGAAGGGAACAAATGAATATTCGCTAGGCAAATCAGCGTATTTGCGTTTCTTGGCCATTTCCGCGCTAGTTGCCGCTGAACCTGCTCCCCTTGCAGATGCCATGACGTGGCATGGAGCAACGGTGTCTACACAGGTAGCATCCCAAACCATAGGCTGACCATTTGACCAGGGTATCAGGGTCATACCGTCCGGTCTTTTGCCGTCACTTCTCACGATGCCACTTGGTTCCAGTACCGATGGAACGCCAACACTAACTAGGGCTCGTCGCAAAATGTCATTTATGGCTGCATGCCGCGAAATTCTACCTGCGCTGCGCTGACAAGACAGGCCATGATAGCCTAGTTTGTCCACAGATACTCCACAGCAACATCTATGTGGCTCATTTACTGGTACACCCAGGCGCAAACCAATAGACAGAGTGAAGGTGCTCCTGTCCAGAAGTGTGCCGATAGTCCTAGACGGTACTACTCGTAACCAATATCCCGACTCCGCTTCCAGACAGGATAACAGTCGAGCTCTTTGGGCGGGATCTGTAGCCCGCGACAACAAATTTCGACTTACGCCTTCGCAAATTGGTGTATCCCATTGCTTTTGCGCGTTTTTTGACTCTGGTAAAATTGTTGCCTCAGCGGAAAGGCGCCAAGCGTTTACTGCTTCTGAAGAACCCGCAATCTCTACGTCACCTAGCGACGGGCGCAAAATACTACCACAGAGATCGCGGATACTATGGACCGAAGACAGAAATGCCGGCAAAGCCACGCCAGAGATATTGCGAATACCTAGACCTCCGAAACGCACAGGAAGGCAGGCCTGAGTCCATGAATCAGCAGTGAAAGAACAGTTTAAAATGTTTGTTAAACATTCCCTCAACAGCCTATCCACGTTCTCAATAAGAGCCTCATGCTGCCATATGCTGGAGCAACGGAGAGCATATGTGAACTGAGGAACAAAAAGACAATACCTCATTATTGTGAAAGCCAAATGAGGGTGTAATTGTTCGAGTCGTTTCGTTGTCGATTTAAATTTTGTAATTTGTTGCTCCAAGAAAGAGGGCACTGATTCACTGCAGAGTGGCGCTCCCAAAAGACGAATAGAAGAACTGTCCACAATTTCTATGTTGGGAGCCACAAGGCAGAAGTCCTGCAAGACAGCATCTCTTTCCGTCTGTCCTAAAGAAGGATTAATGAATAGTTCGCACTTCGCAAAATTCAGACTTAGCCCTATGGACTCGAAACTTGCCATTAGGTTACGAAAATCCTCCAAAACCGTTGAAGCCTCACCTGCAATGGAGCCATCGTCCAGGTACCATATATTAAATTTAGATTTTAAGTTGACTATGTGCGGGTGTATCGCGAGACTGAATAAAGCGGGACCCAGAGGATCTCCCTGCTGAACCCCTGATGCAGAATTTATAATCTCATCGCCATACACTAAATTCGAGGGACGACTGTAACATTGCCATACATATCTGTACAACTGCGGTACACACTCCCTTACCCGAGTCAAGAATGCCGCCCTGTCCACTGAATTAAAGGCATTTCGCACGTCAACTTTCAGGAAAACTTCCCCAGCGCCGTGACTCAAGTATGTACGCGCCGCATGCACGGCAGCCTCGCAACCTCCTTTACTGCCAAAACCTAACTGCAAAGGCTGGAACATTGCCGTCAATTCCGGCAAAATCTGTCTACAGCAAATTTTCGATGCAATCCTGCGAATCGTACTGCCAACGGCAATGGGTCTGATACCACCATCTTTTTTTTTTAGTGCTAACAGATTTGCGCCATAGAGAGTATTCAGCACCTCAACACATACTCCACCCGACAGCATCAAATTAACAATATTTGTTAAATTTGAGAGCAATGACCGGCCCTGGTCTCCCGAGGTATTGCAAACCAAATCCTTTAAGTGTTGGGGCGATAAACCGTCCAGACCTGCAGCCGAACCATTTTTAAAGGAAGAAATTACCTTCAAAGTATCCTCCACTGCAGCTTGCGGCGTAGGGAATGAGGTGTCCGGTTCCAATGGTAGCCGGTCCCCGGGAGGGCTGGTAGGATGCTGCTCCCGCAAAGCAGCAAGGGTAGCCTCAGTACTAGGAGCTAGTGTGTCTGTCGAAAACAGTAATCGAGCAGCTCCCCCAACGTCACCATCACTAATTTTTCCCTCCACCCGTCTGGACAAATCCGAAGCAACCGGGCGCCTAACCGCCTCCCCCCGAAATACGTGCACATTGGAACAGTTATTTTTTATTTTTTGTGTTAACGACAAACCATCGGACCTATCCCGCGATACATGCAGTACTCTATAAGCGAAAGTAAAAAAAATCTGTCCAACTGTCTTTGTCATTCTTATCCAGTACCTTCCTGATACAAGCCGACAAAGCACAGGCCACCGAAACTCTCGCACCACGCGGTACCCGCTTAATAATTGGCAATGTTCGCTTAAGTCCACTAAGCAGGTCCGAAAGATCCGTCGTAGAAGCTGTTGTGGTGCTAACAACAACATCGACCAAGGCAGAATTAGGCGCAGCTTGGTGTTGGCGAGTGCAATGTATCTTCAGGCCCCTGCTGCCCTTAAAAAATCGAGGCTGAGAGCAATTCGGACATCTCACTAAATTCTGCGATGAGGACAAGGAAGCCTCTCCATCCCCATTCGACATAGCGTCGCCCTATTTATTGAGCCACAGGACCATGAACCGTATTTCACATACACTGATTACATTATTTTTTTTTTTTATTGTTCGTACTTAGAAAAATAAATAAAATGCAATAAAAAAAAAAAAATACATACATGTCCACATAAACGAAATTATGAAATTCAAAACTATTGTCGGATTAAAAAAAAAAAACAAAAAAAAACATGTACATAATATACCTATCAATGTTAAAACAAATAAAAATACAAAAAAAAGAATACCAAATTAATCATGCTGCCCTCTAGACGAAATTAAATACAACACCACGATACAAACCAAGTAAAAAGTGGTATCAGGTGAAATCCGCTTAACGCCCCGACCGACACAGAGGTTTCACGAAGGCCCCACAGATGGAGCCACCGATGGATGGTAACCAGCGCATACGCATATCCCTCAAGTTTGCAGTTTGGCACATAACAGTTCATATAGCTTGGAATAGATGTCACTTATGTCTTCAGCAGAAACAACGACATTTTAAATGGGAGCGGAACCGTTGCGTAAATTATTTTATATTTAGGTTATCCTCAAATGGCACTTTCACGAGATGGGACGATAGGGCCCACTGAATCCTCCTGGTATCCTGTCGAAATATGTAGGCACTTCATTAGCACATAAAAACACTGCCGCGTCCAATGTTTATGTCTTTTCTTCCGCAATCGATGGTCGAACACTCGGAGGGTTTCAATTAGCCAAACGCTTAGCAAACCAGCAACTCCAACACTTGTACTAGCGAAACTGTGGCGGTTCTTAAAAATGATATCACTTTTATGGTTAACATGGCGGTAACACTTATTTTAAATAACAAAATACACGGACCCGATGTAAACAATGCGCCATCTGTTTTTTTTTTTTTTTTTTTTTTTTTTTTTTTTTTTTTTTTTTTTTTTTTTTTTTTTTTTTTTTCAATTAGTCCAATAACTGTTGTAGTGAATATGAATTACAATTAGGGCGCTATGCAAAGTTTCATCAGCAAAACATTTTTAAGACCGCCACCGCACTGCACTGTGGGCGAATTTCGAGGTGCTCGGAAATGGAGGTGATGGCGGCGGCGGCGCTTCGTTTCGTCTGCAAACATATATGTTTAACTTTGCCGGATCAAATTAACATGTGTGATTCGCACATTGAGCGTGCGATGTTTGAGCAGGCAAAGTTTACTACACCTGGAATATTTTGCTGTAGATATTAACGAAGGAGTATGAGGTTGAAGTTGAATTGGATGCACTTTTTTGACACTAATTTAAGATTAGTTATTCGTTTTAGAACATTCAAGCGTTGAGCATATTAAGCGCTATTTTGTCAGTTAAATTAATATTTACCATGATCACTAAATCAATAAATAATATAAAACAAAGTCGCCTGCCGCTGTCTGTCGATATGTATACATAGATCGCAACGGAATATGACGCGTTTTTTTTGTATATAGAGTGATTCTTGGGAAACGTTTATTTATACATATGTAGGTATCAAACAAGCATATAATGGTTAAGAAACACTCTTAATAATGCATATTTATTAACTTTTTCCGGGTCAACTAATTAGTATAAAAATATTTGAGCAATGACGTTATCAACAACGTCATCCAAAAAAGCGTAAAATTTCACTTTTAGGCATTCACTACTGTATGAAATGAAATACTTTATTTTTTCATCGTTACAAGTGCTATTACATACAGATATACAGTAATAAAACACTAATCTTGATAAAAGTAATTTATGATTTTAAAAACAAAAGTAAAATTCCTCGGTCGAATTAATTTCTTTTATTGGCCAGAAGAGCCGAATATAATGGTAATATCTTAAAATGCCATATTAGTACAGAAAATCGAGAGAAATGCCATCTCAGATCCCAGCCATGCGGCGCGCCTTTACTAGGTACATTTTATTTTTAAGTCAGCTATTTTTCAAAGTGTAATCTCTAGGGTAGCAATCACAGGTGTCGCAGCACGCCACCTGCCTGAGCCGAGTTAGCTCTCCCTGGACCTCACGGCTGAAGCTCCGCTATTTGACATTATTGGCCTTCTAGGAAGCGTGCTTTAGAAATACTTTTTCAAGATAAATTTACTACACTGTTGATATTTATTTGAAGTAGACTGAGCAACTTTACTGTTTCGGAAATATGATGTAAATTCTGTGTTCTTCATGATATGCAAGCCCAATAATTTTTAATATTTTAACCAGTGCTTTTCTTTTCTTCTTTTTTTTCATTTACTATTATTTTTCCCCAGGTAAAATTTAAACGTTTATTTTCTCAATGAGAGGTTTTCTGATAGCTTCAAATATGTCAAAAGTAGTTCCAAAAGATCTAACAGATGGCGCTAATCAGACATGATCTCAAGGAAAAACTCATTTTAGAATTGTCAACAAGAAATAAAAATATGAAATGACCACCCTGTCAGGTAGTGTCATCTATTGACATTTCTTAGAACTGTAATAAGCCACCTGTCAGAAAACCTCCCATTAGCAGTTGGCACTTACTTACGTGGCACTTCCTTAAAAATTGTAGACATGGGGAATGTTTTTACTGTCTGTAAGTATCTCGTACCTAACTCTAACAAACCTTGAAAGAAAAATGTCCTTAAACCACTCTCCTTAGGTCACTCAAAAGTCTAATTGTTATCCTTTTTAATTACAATTTACTTCTATAAATAGAGTAACGTGTACAAAACTGTCACTGTAATATTCAATAGCATAACCTACCAACGTTTGCCAGTCCGACATTTTACTATTTTTTTCACTGGTTGAAGCAACCAAGAAGAATTTAATTAAAGTCTAGGGGCACAAAGTAGTCCAAGCGAATCTGTAATTACTTAGTAGGGAAATATTTTTTTTTACAAAGTGTGGAAGTTAATTGCTAACCACCATTGCAGAGGCCTTTTGATATTTTTTCAAAGAACGCAAATTAGTCGTCTGAGAACGGAACGTTTCATGGAACATGTTTGTCCTTAGAGCAGTGGGAAAGTCACTGCCCAATACTAAAAATAAAATAGGTAAGCACCTTGTTTTTGTGTTTTTTTATTTATTTCTGTAGGTATTTTAACACTGAGGGCTAATCGGGTAAACAGTTGCCTGTGATAAAAATAAAACAAAGAAAAACAGGACGTAGTGAAGTGGATCGTAGGTACCTACTGAAATAAATGGTTTTTCTGTTAAAGGGGAATTCTCGAATTTACCTATTTTGCAGGCCCAGCACAGGTTGCTGTGTACACGTATGCGATAAATAGTGCTTTTCTTCATCTCGATTCAAATAGAGAGCTTTTTTTAAAAAATCATTCATAATACATCCGAAAATACGAAAATGCTGAGCCCTGTTTGACGATTTTGGCCAAAAAAAGGTCAAACGCGGGGCCGAACACAGAGGTCTACGGCTGTTCCCTGAGCTACGGAGTATGTGGAACGGATCCCACAATACTTCATCTAAATTCAAATAGAAGCGCTTTTTCAAAATGTAGTCAGAAACATCCATAATTTTGTAAAATAATTCAACTGACAAAAAATCTCATACAAAAATGTTATTGTGCCATCGCGTTGACAACTTCAACCCCGTCAGTCCGCGGCAGGATGCCGTCCTAGAAGCACGGTCATGCCCAATTTTTCTCTAAATAATGTGCATGTGTGCAGTGCACTTTTTGGTTATACTTCTGAGTAAGTACCTTTATTTCATACACTATTTCTTGTCAGGAATTGATGACAGTATTATATTCTGTACGATTCATGGTCGTTTTCTTGTATAGATGATAAAAAAAGAGTCCAAAGTAATCTGTAAACAAACATCCATTTCCTTTTACTTTGACGTATAACCATATCAAATAAAATTGATATGACAATAAAGCGTCACCCTATTTATATCAGGGTATATTTTCACGTTGGTAGCATTGTATTATGTCATTTAATATGAGGCATGGGAGTACAATCGTGTTCAATTTCATTTTCGTTTTTTGTAGTGTAAAATGACATACAGTAACTAACGAAATACGTTTTATTTCAGAGTCGAAAACGAAAATTTAATCAATCTAGAAAACAGTGTTGCCAGCTAAACCTGAAGTCGATAAGTGTTTTAAGCTGTTGACATGGCTTCTTTTTTAACTCTGTGCAGAAAGCGGACAAAGAATTTTAGTCAACTGGGAGAGAGACAGAAGAAAATAATTCATTTGAATAATGCTTGTGTATTGTTTTCTTTGTAAGTTAATAAACATTACGAACAATTTAATTAACATTTATTAATATAGTAGTATCCTTTCTTCTGTCAGCCTCGTGATCGTCCAGTTCGTGAAAATATAATATGACTGCTCTAAAATACCGCGATGAGGTGCGCGAGCCGAGGTGAGCCTGTAATCTTGCCCCACAGACGACAAATGGGACACATTTTCCAGCTAATGCACGACAATGCCAGTCCAATGCCGATGGAGCACACTTGTTCATTAGGTACCTATTCACCCGTGACTTGAAGACATTCAGACCTGGACAGGAAACACAGACTTCGGGAAGTCATTCCACATCCTGGCGGTTCGCACTCTAAAAGTAATCTCAAACCGTTTGATTCGCGTAAATGGTATATCCATCTGGTATGGATGACGTTTTGCCGTTCTCCTGGTTGTCCTATTGTAAAAGCGCGATGGGGGAATTAGGTTATGCAACTCCGTAGCACACTCTCCGAAATGCACCCGATAGAAGACATATAGGCACGTAACCTCGCGGCGATGTTCTAGGCTTTGTAGTCGAACATCAAACACCCTATCGTCACCTAGCATAGCACGTCTCTCTATTGAGAGCCTCAAGCTGGTATTTTGCTGATCCATCCCAAAGATGAAAGCAGTATCCCATACACGATCGAACTGTTCCGGTGTGAAATACCGTCGCACCTTCGAGAGGATGCCCAGCTTCTTGACTGCGCGTTGGGCCGTTGCCTCAATATAGTAGCCAAAGTTGAGGTTGGGGGTTAACGTCATACGTAAAAGCTCCAACCGATTGGCTGTAGGCAGGGGTACATCCTGGAAAGTGGGAGCCAGATGAAACGCGTTCCTTTTTGCTGAGAATAGACACGCTTGTAGTTATTCTTCAAAATTTTTGTTTGTTTAATTTTAATCAAAATGTTATTATAATCGTATATTAAATAAGGTATATTTTAATATAAAATTATTGAAAGTTAGTATGATTTTAGATATATATAATTTTTTAAATTAGGGATGAGTGAGATTATACAAATATAAATCAGAGTGCTCCGAACTACTAAGCTATCAGGAGTTACACGTGTTATTAGCAACCATAACAGATAGACATATGCTGTTGCGGGATATATTTTAGACAATTTTATAGAGAATATTTCCGTCATACATGACTTCTATGTAACTTTAATCATTAAGGCTGGACGCGCGACGGAAGCTTAAAAAATTGAGTAACTTCTCCCGTTTTCCAAAATTTCCCTTCACTTCACGATGAAAAGTATCCTATAACCTGCCCAGGAGTACGAAGAATAATTGTATCAAGTTTCATTCCAAAATCGATCCAAAATCCGTTGAATAGTTTTTGTTTCTGTATTGAACATATAGACCGACAGACAGAGACAAAAATTTTACTGATTGCGTCTTTGGCATCAGTATTGATCACTAATCACCCCCTGATAGTTATTTTGAAAATATATTTCATGTACAGAATTGACCTCTCTACAGATTTATTATAAGTAGAGATATTGACTCGGGTATCGCATGACACGTGTAAATTAAGTTTTTTAGTGCGATGGCCAAGTCAATATATCTATACAAAACATTAAAGATGTTTAAAATATTTTATCGCGAATTTCCCACGGGAACAGGATAAACTGTGGGTAAAATCGCTATAGTACATACACTGGTTGAAAATATATAGGTACACAATAACCTACACACTAACAAATAAATTCCAAGGCCCTTGACCCTTGAACGGAAACCGATTTCAATAATACATTTTTTGTTAGTTTTATTTTTCTCAGGTTAAGGTCCCTATGTCCTTCTGTAAAATAATTTGCGTATTTCGAATTATACTCAAATTATTTTACAATATTATTTTACAAAAAATGTACTAATTTATAGTTCATCATCAAGGTCACATGGTTCATCAGCAAGACCACGTCTGTCGAATCCGCGTATAAAATAATTTCATGAAAACAACACAGACTCCATTCTTCTTTAGAATAAAAAAAATAAAGAGAAATTATCTATATATATCGAGAAATCTTGGCGGAGTTTTCTCACCTCTTTACACTTGAAAATGGACCAGTTAGGAACGATAGTAACTCGGTAAGGTGGAAGTGAAAAAACCGCAAATCACCTTCACAAACAATGGCTTCAAAAGAACGAAACTGCGAGGCTGTCATGATTTCAGCGCAACTGAACTTCCTTACAAGCGACACCAGCGTAAAGGAAAAACGCACTTTCGTTCTTACACTTAAGGTTCAAGGAAGCAGTAAGGGCAAAATAGTCGGGCCTCGTTTGATAAATTGATTGAATACGGAGAAAGGATAATTGCTAATAGTTTTCTAGTTAAGCCTAGTAGTCAAGGAGATTGAACTACTTTCTGCTATTGAAAATATTACTAGTTGACCCAGCAAACGTTGTTTGCTTAAATATATATATATATATAATTGGAATCTCGGAATATATATATATACAAGAATTGCTCGTTTAAAGATAAAGATTAAAGCTTCACTGTATAATGTAATAGGGTTTAAAGACAGATATAGCAAAACGTTACTTCCTTTAAAAAAAAATACACTTCACGCCTTTAATCCCAAAGAGGGTAGGCAGAGGCACTTGCTAAAGCAAGTACCCACGGTTCACCGAGCGTACTTAACCCAACGTGACAGGGGGTGAGCCCATCGCCGTTATAGGGTTCACACACCTTGTGGTGTGCGGGTTTCATCACGATGTTGTCCTTCACCGTACGAGCGTTGCGCTGCGTACATAGGCTCTGAAAAAGAGTCCCATTGGTACACGTCCAGTACCGGACTCGAACCCGGAACCACCAGGTTACAAGTCAGTAGAGAAAATTTTATACATTTTATTATTTTACTATTCAATAAAAGATTGTTACATGTAAACTAATCGAGGACTTTAGACAGTGTTACATTAATGCCTTATTGAGTTACAATGGATATCCGGCTCTATCCAGTTTACCGACTATTCACAGTCCTACCGGATGCTTAACTATAACAGGATATCCGACCGGATGACATCCGATAACCGGATATCCGATCGACCGGATAGTGAGCTATGAAGAGATCAAGACAAATCCCTTAATTTCGCACCGTAATATCTGGTTTAAAATAATAAAATAATATAATGTTAGTACGCGTTTCGTTAAAAATGTTTTTTAATTTACTCAGCACATTTTTTCTAGTTTTGTAAACGCTATTCCTCTGTGTGTTTCAAAAATTCTGAGCACGCAGTGCGATGAAGCTTGTCCTTATAAGTAAAGAACACTTAAAAGTATTTTTTAGCATAAAGTTTACGACATTTCTTCCTACATGGATCCATACGGTATTTATTTCTTAAGATCTGGCCATTATAACGAAATGCGGCTGTCTGTAGTATATAGTAGGTAACTATTATTGTACACCCGCCATCTTGACTCTCATATCGATACCCACAACCAACCGATGGAAAACCGAATGCCTGACTAAATCTCAATCGGAAATATTGAAAACGCATTCAATTTCGATAAAAATCAGTTGCTAATCTTTATTCGGAATAAGTACTACGGTACACATCTAATTTGAAAGTGGAAACTAGCGTATTTCCAGTCCAATAGCGTATCAACAGATTGCATTCCAGTTAAGGAAACAATTAACATGAAAGCCCGCCATCGTCATCTAATTTTCGGAATGCTTCTGTGACATTAGGTTGAAGCAGATTTCATTTAAAATCAGAGTCTAACAGCGAAGCCTATTTGTATTAAGACCCTGTTTCTAACGCGAAATTTACGACAAGTGAAATTTGCATTCATTAAAATACCATTTCAAAAACATCCTTCCATGGTATGAGCGGTTGATGAAGTTTTAGATGAGAAAATAGTATAATACTTACACCTACCAACTTTTTTAATTTTATTCCTTAATAGTATTTAACCGGAGATCATGTATCAAAAAATGTATGAATTTAGATGAAGCGAAAG
The DNA here is from genome assembly GCA_012932125.1 of Conopomorpha cramerella. Taxonomy (NCBI): domain Eukaryota; kingdom Metazoa; phylum Arthropoda; class Insecta; order Lepidoptera; family Gracillariidae; genus Conopomorpha; species Conopomorpha cramerella. The sequence goes on along the minus strand of SJJU01001337.1, from coordinate 30,917 downwards.
GGGTATGTCAGGACCGTGACAAATAGAGATCTGTAATATATGCCTACCCCTCTGGGAGACAAGCGTGAACAGTACGTACATCACAAAGGCCTTCCAGAAGCATAATAATAGACCTCCTACGATCACTGAGTTTGAACTGATATCGACGTACCCAGTTTATTATGAATATGATTTGTTTTAAATTAAAAAAAAAACACTGAAAATTAATCTCTAAAATCTGATGTGTAAGACAACGTAACAGATGATTTAACTTTACTGCTTTATGCTGGAAATAAATAACTATTTCAATAACTGACAAATGGGTATGTTGCAAACAGCAATCTTTTTAAGACATTCCTAGATCCGTATTCTGAATCTCCTGTCAAGCACAAACAAATCCCTAATGAAGTAATGTTCATCTCGCTCTAATGGTGCGTAAAAGAGACAAACTATGCTCAAATAACACTTCACTACTAAGAGTTCCAGAATCTCTCGCCTTAAATCTGACAAATGGTAGGCCGGGTGACCGATTTATAAGGATATTGATGATAAGCCTTGCCAATAGGAATCTATTTTTACCTTCACATTAGTGAATTTCTTTTTTTATATATTTTAACGATTTTGGTTTAAATCTTTTGGTTTTGAACCTGATGTTCACGTAATTTATAACAAGTTTGGTAAGAAAATTCTCACAAGGTGTTTCACCGAACATGATAGGTAGCAGTAACATGGATCTATTGACTCTTTTGACATCTTTATTATCTTAAATCTAGATCAAATTTTAGCAGTAGGAAACAGACAGCGAACGTCGCAGCCGTAACCCTAGATGGGTTACCAAAACAAACACGGCATTTCGTATATGTACATATGGACATACAAACATTTGTATGTGTTTAAATCTATGGAACAAGATCTCTATTTCTGCTTGCTGTTCTGACAGCTATTGAAACTTTAGTGGCTGAAAGTTCTTCGTTCCTATTTCGGTTATTAATTTCAGGTTTACTAGCAGGCCAATTAAAAAAATGTCAGAAGTAGGTGCCAAAAGAACTACTCTTATTTGTGTTGTAACACTGATAGGTAGTGAGAAGATGCGCTAAGGGCATTTAGTAGATAGTTAATGTATTTTAGTGGTAACATGCCATTCTTTATAAAGCTGTCGAAATCATTGTTGGAAAAATATACCTATTTGCACATCATTTAAAAATATCGACCATTATTTAACTTTATAGAGATCGTTTGTATCAATTAGGGCTAAAAGTATCCCGCCGCTAATTAATCTTTTATTTCAATAAGAAAATGACGTATCCTTGGTTCTTTAAAGCATAATTAAAGATGAGGTCGAAGAAATTATGGAAGATCAGCAGGATCATAATTACGGTATAAAGGTGTAAACTCGATCCCAAGGAACCCACAGGCTTGTAAACTCGATCTCAAGGAAACCACAACTGTAGACTTCAACTAATTTATTTTCGAACAAGGAACATAGAATTAACTTATAACTATCACGACTCTGCTAGGAGCTAGCACGTCTGCCCTGCAAGGGCGCTCTCGTCCGAATGTCCTTCCTTTCGCCCGCGTGCTCGCACCCCGGCCAGTGTTGCCATACAAAAAAGTGTGACCAGTAAATAGAACAATGTCAGAAATGAACACATTTTAATAAAACCTTACACTCGACCATCCTGATAACATGTATGACCTCATACATGCACCAGGTGGAACCTTACACTCGGCAGGACAGAGCACGTGGACGGATACGTTCTTTATAACAAAATTAGGTAGGTAATAGTCAGTACAGTAGTAGTTTACATAAATATAAATTATTGCAGTGAACAAGAATTATTATTGATAAGTAAACAATTTTATTGTAGGTTGAAACAAAAATTAACTGGAAACTTTTCAAAGTATAATTCTGTAGTCTTATAATCACCTACAGGTAAATAATTACTATAGTAGACAATCAAGTATAGGTAAGTATATAATGTACATATATGTAGATACATAGGTACTCATACGCATACATTAATATAGGCAGGTACACATCTTATAATTATGTTTTAGCTAATAATTAGGTATAACTACATTTTTACGATCAAGTAGTATGTTTATAATTAGGAAAGTAGATAACAATGAGGTAGGTTAGCATTATAAATTAAGTAATTACCCTTCTACAGACACATAAATAACAATTTATATTTATAGGTGCTTATTTGCTATAATTAGTATGTTCAACACATTAACTTAAGTAGGTACTTTAGGTAAGAAAATACAATACTTTTTTTTAACATAAATCTTGCTCTATAACCATCATTATACTGTAACATTAACAGTATGTGTATAACCTCATAACCCATTAATTATCCTTGTAACCTTGTAACCAGTATCCTTGTAACCTTGTAACCAGTATCCTTGTAACCTTGTAACCAGTATCCTTGTAACTAGTATCCTTGTAACCTTGTAACCAGTATCCTTGTAACCTTGTAACCAGTATCCTTGTAACCTTGTAACCAGTATCCTTGTAACCTTGTAATCAGTATCCTTGTAACCTTGTAACCAGTATCCTTGTAACCTTGTAACCAGTATCCTTGTAACCTTGTAACCAGTATCCTTGTAACCTTTTGTAGGCAAATATCGTGACAAGTTACATAATATTCAGTATCACTTCACCGCGAATTGTGCGGCTTCAGGCCAGGATTGGGCTTAGAAGCAGTTTCTCACACCTGACCTGAAACAACACAAACAACACGGTAAATAATATAATATGAATGATAATGCGTAGTTAGCAGGAAATTTAATCAGAATCACTCTCATGTAACTGATTGTTATAACAGTCATCTTCGATGCTATCATTATCTATGTCTAATGAGGCTATATGAATCCACGGTTGCATCCTATCAGCGGCAACAGTAGTTTTTCGTTTATTTTTCATGCCCTCAAAACCCGCGATGGGAGCTACCTTGTATCGATCTTGTCCTAGAACTTTACAAACCCTAAAGGGGCCCTCATAAGACGGCATTAATTTCGTACTTTGGCCATTATTTTGAAAGTTAACTTTCGTGATTTTAATAAGATCTCCTTTATTATAGATTCGCGCTATTCGTCTACCCCTATCGTAATTTGCTTTTTGAGCGACCTGCGCGTTGTCTATTCTTTGTTTAACTTCAGCCCGAAGCGATGGAAGGTCCGCGTGGACCCGGGTCTCTTCTGTAATTTCATTAAGGATTGGTTTAACTTCACTGTTCATTGCTGTTCTGCGGGTGTTTTACCAATAGTTTTCTGTATGGTGTTGTTCAAACCCCACTGTACTCTGCCTAATTTGTTATCCCATTCTTTTTCGTGATATCTCATATTCTGAGCTGTCAACGAGTCAAGGATTGTCCGGTTGTAGCGCTCGACTTGCCCGTTGGATCTCGGACTTGCTACGGCATTAAGTACGTGTTTTATTCCTCGTTCAGCGCAGAACTTTTTAAATGCATGCGACGTAAAACAAGAGCCTCTATCGCTTATTAACCTGTCTGGTGTTCTAAAAGTGTCAAAAATGTCTTGTAGTACTCTAATTATGTTTAGAGTACTAGTATTTCGTACTGCTTTGATAAAGACAAATTTGGTAAACGAGTCTACTACCGTCAATATGTGGGTAAATCCTCTCTTCGATCTCACGAAAGGGCCGAGATGGTCAATGTGTAAGGTGTGGAATGGGATTGCGACCTTCTCTATGGGATGTAGTAGTCCTTCACGTGAATTGGCACGGTTTTTACCGTATGCACAATCAATGCACGCACCAACATATTTCTTGACGAACCTCGTCATTTTAGGAAACCAGTAGTTCTTTTTTATGCGTTCCAGGGATTTTTCGAAGCCCACGTGGCCTATGTCGTCGTGATTGATTTTACACAACTGCCATCTCGCACCTTTCGGAACCACCCAACGAATGCACTCCTTATCCCCTCCTATGCATTTAAACAATTTGTTGTTTTTCAATATGTAGTTATCCTGTATATACTCGAGTCCCTTCGCATCCACGTCACTGCTTACGATATTTTTTATCCTAGACAACTCTGGATCTCCCATCTGCAGGGTGAGTAACCAATCCTCATCCGATATTGCCAAAACAGAGGGAAGTTGAACAGGATCCGTAGCCACCGCATTATGAACGGCATTTCTGGAAAGTGCATCAACATGACTCATCCTTGTCCCTGACCTATACTCGATAAAGCACTCAAACTCTTGCAGCGCTATCCACCAACGGGCTACTCTAGGGATGAGATCACGCTTTTCAAAGGTCGACCGTAGTGCACTGCAGTCGGTAACTACTTTAAATTTCATACCTAAAAGGTATACTCTAAATTTTCTAAGAGAGCAAATAACCGCTAGCGTCTCTAACTCGTATGAGTGGAAGTTCTTCTCCTCCGGAGTAGTTTGGCGGCTATAATATGCTACCGGGTGAAATGGATCATTACTACCCTGAGACCTCTGAAGTAGTATTCCTCCAATGCCTAGACGACTGGCATCCGTGTGGAGTTCGGTTTCAGCTGAGGGGTCATACAAAGCCAAGACAGGTCTTTCAACAAGCTTCGATTTGAGAGCCTCAAATGCGTGCTCTTGCTCAGTTGTCCAATCCCAAACGGCGTTCTTTTTGAGCATTTTCGTGAGTGGGTGAGCAAGTTCAGCGAATGACTTAATAAATTTCCTAAAGTAACTTACCAACCCCAAAAACTGGCGTACTCCATGTACATTTTCTGGGCATGGAAAATCTACGACGCTCTGTATTTTAGTTGCACTAGGCTGTATACCAGCTGAACTTACTTCATATCCAAGATAGTCTATTTTATTCTGCAGAAAACAACATTTTGACAAATTTAGTTTAAGATTAGCCTTCGTCAACAACTCCAGGACCTCTTCCAGGCGGGACAAACATTCTCCTGGGGTCTTACCGAAAATTAGCAAATCATCCAGGTACACAGTGGCTTTGTTAAATCGTACAGGTCCAAGGACACGGTTCATCATTCTTTGGAAAACAGCAGGTGCATTTGCTAAACCAAACGGCATGCGGTTGTATTCATACTGCCCGTCCGGCGTGACAAACGCTGTCAAGTGCTTGCTCTCCGCCGATATTGGCACCTGATAGTACCCTGACATTAAATCAAGCGTAACAAACCATGCCTGTCCCGATAATCTTGCCATTTCATCTTCTATTATGGGTATGGGATATCTTTCCTTTATGGTAATTGAATTGAGTAGCCTGTAGTCTACACATAGCCTGATGTTACCATCTTTCTTTCGTACGAGAATTATCGGACTAGCGTAGCTAGATGTAGACTCACGAATGACACCTGCCTCTAACATCTCATCAATCATCTCCCGAACCTTCCCACGTTCATGATGAGAAAGTCGATACGGTCGGTAGACCACGGGGCGCTGACTGCTCAACTCTATCTTCATTTCTGTTACGTCTGTGCAGCCGAGTTGCGCCATATCTTTTGCAAAACAATGTTTATGTCGCCTAAGCATATCAAGAAGCCTCATTTTATCATCATCAGATACTGATTCACCTAGTCTCACTAAACTCTCGTCGAAACTATCGACCGATCCTACAAATTGAGCATCCCTAGTGATGGAGCCATGATTATAGTCACTCACAAGCCTATAAACGGACTCAATTTTCTCGGCTCGAGAAATAACATAGTTTTCTTGAAGATTACAGGGTACAGCGCAAGGCGTAATCCTTACAAATAGGGATCCGTCTTTCACTTCGTAAACTCCACCACCAACAACAAATTGTCCTCCTGGTTTACCAACTACTTTCGTTTCTAAAAGAATACTGCCCGTGAAATCATTCTCGATGCCAGCGCTAACACTAGCAGTACCGTAGAGTTTAGAAGGCGCCAGTACTCTTACTCTTTCCAGCCGTTCGGCATCATCGTCCAGATCGTAACACGGTATTTCAGTGTCTAAACATATGAAATTTAGCCTGTCCGCGTCCTTGTAGATAGCTATGTGAGGCTGTTCCGTATAGCTTTGACCAATAAGCATAGATTTCTCTAAAAGACTGTCTTCTACTACTCTACATAAAACATTCGCACATACACCGTCTATGCACAAGTTCAACCTTACTGAACCGAGGGCAGATACGACACTATTACCAAACCCTTTCATAGTAGATGGTATACCGTCGTGGTTCGTTCCAAGCTTCGCTAGGCTAGAACACGATATTAAGGTTACTTCGCTTCCAAGATCAATAAACGCTTCGAGTGGTACGCCTTCTACAGAAATTTCCCTTATGAACTTATCACACGGTTTTGAATTTGATATGCGCATAGTTTTTGCTATATTAATCTTCGCAGTTCCTGCCTCCGACTTAGACTGACACAATTCTGATTTATGACCTATTTTGTAGCATAAACTGCACTTGACCAATGGTTTAGGGCATCTCGAATACGGATGTCCTTTATCTTTACAATTATAACAGAATAGCCCAAGGTTTACCTTAGGCGCCGTTCGATTGTTCACCCTGTCATCCCCAGTGTGGATGTTCCTATCTCTAGAGAACGATTGTGGCATATGAACAAAACCCTCCTTATTGTTACTTAGCAGGAACCTCAACAACTCGTCGGGGTCATCGCAACGCAACGCTAGGGCGCTGGACCGCATAGTCCTATCGCCGAGGCCGTGTATAATGCAATCAACAGCCCGCCTACCTGATATTTCACACTGGTTAAGGAGAGCTAATTTTTCGTAGAAATAGATTTGAATCTGTTCATTAGGCCGACTTCTACGCCTCAACATGTCCTCTAGCATCTGTCCGTAATTTTGTTCACATGGGAAAGCATTAAGTAATTTGGTTTGCCATTCCTCCCAGGTATATAATATTGAACTGAGACTTTCGTACCAAGTTTTCGCTAAACCTGACAACTTCTGCATCGAAAAATGTATTATGGTCCTCTCATCCCAGCCGTAGACCTTTGCGCACTCATTTACCTTTTTTAACCAAATATCCATTCGCTGATTTTTCTCTGACGGATTAAACTCCGGAATAATGTTCTTACTGTCTAAACCCCGATTGATAAATGCTGCGCTCTGGCCTGGCGGCTGTGGTGGGAGGACATCCTTAATATTCTTAATTATTTGTATTACATCTTTAGTAGTAAAAGAAGGGCTACGTGACCTTTTAGTATGGGTTTCCCCGGCGTCCTTGCGTAGCTCCGGTCGTCGGCTACGTGTGCGGCTGCGGCCACGTGTGCGGCTGCGGCTACGGCTGCGGTGCTCGGCTGTACCACCGTCACGTAGTTCACGCCGGTCTCTCTGCAGTCCGCATCGTTCTTGCTCTCGTTCCAGCTCGAGCTCCAACTGGTGCACCCGTTCTCGCTCGAACCTGAGCGCCCGTCTTCGCTCCAGTAGACGGCGACTGCGACTTCGGCTTCGACTAAGGCTGCGTCTCATGCTTCTCCGTCCACGGTTCCGACTGCTCTGTCTGGTAGGGGAGCGGCTTCGCCGTGGAGTCTTCAGGCTCCGAGATCTGTCTTCCACTCCATTATCCATTATCTGAAACTCGTCGCAAAATACCGTCCATTAATAACTGTTCAAAAAGTTTCTCAAAATTTCCGAACGAAAAACAGCCAGCAAGGGAAACAGCAAAATTAATACATGAATTTAATTGAAAATAAAACAGTTAAGTACATTAGGTAACGCAGCGAGCAAAGAGTTATTAATTATCCTTTACGAAAGAAAGAAGAGTTTATTTTCTAGTATCTTAAGTACTGTCGGTATCACAAGTCATAGCACATCATTGCTACGAATGATAGATAAACAGCAAGTGTGCCAAACAGTTTCCATATTATCTATGTAAGTGTTAAGTCACATTGCATTCAGTACACTCGTGCGTAACCCTATTTTGTCATAAAGGGAAAAAAAGGGTAGGTAAATACTATTCAAACGTAGAACTTCAATTACTCATTAATCCCGCAAATTTTAGAGCAAAAATAACAGATTTTGTGCCCCTTTATGAAGCCCCTCGCCATATTTTACTTTAAAATACTTGGGTACCAAACGTTATGAATACCTAGGTCAATAAGTAACGGAAAAGTCCCCATTAATTTTATGACAAATCGAAACACTTCGATCTGGGGCAGGGAAAAGATGAAGGTAGAATTTCCATAGGTCGATATGTCCCGAAAGAATAACCTAACACCTTCACAGTGTACCATACAAAGAAGTTTTATTATAATTAGGTCTATGGGCGTGATGTGTCCGCGAATGGGTTTAACCCTTAAATGCATACAGTATCGAAATCGATACATCGACTTTTAGGCTGAAAAATTCGTGATCTTTGACACTAAAAAAGAAATGTTTTATTGGAATTGATGGCAATGTTCATAACAATAAAAAAAAACAAAAAAGTATTGACAGATTGATAAAAATATTGTGCTGCGAGAATTCAAACTAGTTAACAGACGTTTATTGCTGCTTTCCAGTAAATTGCGAAAAGTACTTTGAATTATCTGCAATTCAATAAATAATCCTGCAGTGAAATAATATTTAGTGGACAGGTATGTTTCTGAATTTGACTACTAATTTTATATTTTTTATGGGAACGGTATAATTTGTTGGTTACAACCTATTTTATTGTTGTATCGAAAACGATACTTCATGCATTGGCGATGGGTATAGTGCATGTACCTGGAGTAAGCTTTCGGAAATAAGAAGGAATATTGTTTTTGTAATTCCTCTTTGTTTTTGTCTGTTATTGTTTAGTGCTTTGCATGGGTGTGTGGTTTATGGTTTGCTTTCATTATATTTTAGCTATGACAACAAAAACCGTTGAAGAATTGTTGCGGCAGTTGGAGAATGGTGAGATTTCTACGGATGACGAGGACTCGGACAGTGATGAGCTGGATTACTATCCAACGCGCGAAGCCTTGGTGGCAGCGCTTGAAGATGAATCCCTAGATGACGTAGGTAATAATACGGTTCCCCAAATGCCGGCAGCACCGGAAGTTTCTAGGGATAATAATGATGATGACTATAATCCCGACCCGCCTCTGATAGAAGATGACACAAGCTTCCGTATTCCTAGTACAAGCAACAGGGCTAATGCGAATTTCAAAAGAAACATCATTTGGAAACAGGGCACTTTCCGATTTGATGACACTTCTGTTCAATTTTCTGGAAACCAAACATTGTCTCCTACTATAATGGAAATGACGACACCATTTGATTTTTTCAGTTATTTCTTCACGCATGACTTCTTGACCCAAATTGCAGATCAAACTAAACTTTTTTCTATACAAAAACACCCTGATAAGCCTGAGAATGTAACAGTCGAGGAACTGAGGAAATACATAGGCATACTAATATTTATGTCGGTGTATCATTACCCAAGTGTACGGTCTTACTGGTCAAAGTTTGCTTTTATGCCCATCAAAGATTGTATGACTGTTAATAAATTTGAAAAGATACGCAGGGTACTTCATTTCAATGACATTTACCTGTCAACAATCCCAACCATGATCGACTGCATAAACTACGCCCAGTGATTGATCATCTGAATGAAAAGTTTTCTTCAGTCCCAATAGACCAGCGTCTTTCGATTGACGAACAAATGTGTGCCACTAAAATAGGACATTTTCTCAAGCAGTACCTACCTAATAAACCTCATAAGTGGGGTTTCAAATTGTTTATGCTTTGCAGTTTATTGGGGTATGCATACAGATTCATAATTTATTCTGGTAAAGAAAGGGACGTACTCCCGGGCGAACCGGATCTTGGCCCAGTAGCACACACCGTGATAAAACTGGCAAGAATTATACCACGCCATCAGAATCACATTGTATATTTCGATAATTTTTATGCCTCAATACCCCTAATGGTGTTTTTGGCAAAGGAAGGCATACATACCCTAGGAACTATACAAAGAAACCGGTTGGGCAAATCCTGCAAATTCATGACGAAAGAACAACTTTGTAAAGACGCTGTAGCTAGGGGAACTTTCGAAGAAAATTTAGCTTCTGTTGACGGGGTAGACGTCTCAGTGGTTCAGTGGAAAGACAACAAACCTGTCACGTTGGCTTCTACTTACGTTGGCGCAGAACCAGTAGGCCAAATACAGAGATTTGATAGGAAGCTCAAGAAAAAGGTGTCTATAGCGTGTCCTAAACTGGTAAGAGAATATAATGCTCATATGGGGGGGGTGGATCTGATGGATTCGTTTCTAGGAAGATACCGTATAAGAATGAAGAGCCGAAAATGGTACATGAGAATTTTCCTTCATCTTGTCGACCTCACTGTAATAAATTCATGGGTTCTTTATAAACAAGTTGCCCTGAAAAAAGGACAGAATACAAAGGATACCTTGAAGCTAGCTGATTTCCGCTCTGAGCTGGCAGATACACTATGTAAGTTCTCCGCACCTCCTACAAGGGGTCGGCCCAGTAATAATTCAATTGATTCTCCCCCCATAAAAAAGAGGAAAGGTGTAATCTGCCAAGCTATACCAGCTAGAGAAATCCGTCTTGACGAATATGGCCATGAGCAAAGACGAGGTCTGGTAAGAATGAGATGTATGATGCCAGGTTGCAAATTGCTTAGTATAATTTATTGTAGTAAGTGTAATGTATACTTATGTTCAAAAAAAACTAAAGATTGCTACAATGATTTTCATAAATCAAAAGATTTTTAAATACCAAGTATTTATATCTACTTAGTACACCTATTCATAAAAGTGATTGTTTTGTTACGTTACTGCATAGTGTATCGAAAACAATACAATGTTTTTTTGTAAAATAAACAGATTTTTTAATTTTCATTATTTTTTCCTTAACAAACTTTATTCATACCGTCCTTTACTACTACATATATTTTTTATGAAATAAAAAAAAAACTTGTGCATTTAAGGGTTAAGGCGCCTACTGAATAATCACCACTTCGATACTATAATATATTTGTACAACGAATAGATAATTATTGAAAGTGCAGGTGAACTATGAACTTGCCACGCCCATCAGGTCTTTTGAAATACGTTACACAAGTGGGTAGTTTATCGATAGCGTAAGAAAAAGGGGTTACAGTGACTTCTAAATGGTAATGCCAGCAAGGTCAATTAACACCATGAAAATACACAAATGAAAATAAGAATGTAGGCGTGTACATACCAGTTTTGTGTTTTTGATCCCACTTCTGAGATGTAAACTCGATCCCAAGGAACCCACAGGCTTGTAAACTCGATCTCAAGGAAACCACAACTGTAGACTTCAACTAATTTATTTTCGAACAAGGAACATAGAATTAACTTATAACTATCACGACTCTGCTAGGAGCTAGCACGTCTGCCCTGCAAGGGCGCTCTCGTCCCAATCTGCTTCCTTTCGCCCGCGTGCTCGCACCCCGGCCAGTGTTGCCATACAAAAAGTGTGACCAGTAAATAGAACAATGTCAGAAATGAACACATTTTAATAAAACCTTACACGTAAAATGTGAAATATGTGTGATGACGTCATTACTTTGTGCGAAATAGGTGGAATTCAAGACTATCCATATTTTTTTTACACATCAATAAAATTGACAATATTAGTGACACCAGAATCGTCAGTTTCAAAACAAACAAAAATAGGTTATTTTTTTTCATCCCACCTATTCTTGGAATAAACCTAAAATCACGCTATTTCACTACTATCGATAAAAATGCATCAACCCGAACGAGAGAAAAAGAAATGTTAGGAATAATATTACTCTGACTCGACGTGGCTAGCAAATAAATAAACACACCTTTCTAACAGCAAAAGTAAACAAAACAACAATCTACACAGACTACGACTTGAAAATTGACATTGACAGCTATAGTTTTCTTTTCTATCTATGTTTGATCTGTGTATCCATAAATAGTGACGTCATATGGCGCTTACGCTCTTTCGAAAAACATCAATATTAAAAGTGAAAATCATGAATGAAAACATTATTTTTATGTTGAATAAAAAATACGGGTCAAATAATTTTATATTTTCTTCAATTTTCAATAAAAATATTATTTACCATTCGAAATGCAAAGTTGTCAATTGGAGAGGCCTATGTCCAGCAGTGGACAAGTATGGGCTGATGATGATGAATGCTTTCGGAAACATAGCGTAACAGTTCTGTGTTTGATAGTGAGCTTTTTGATGATCGCTACGTTGTGTATAGACGTGACCGGGAAGAAACAGGTTTTCACACACGGAGGAATGGTGGGGGTGTTTTAATTGCAGTAGCCAGGCATTTGTGCTCTTGCAGAGTAACTGGTCACGAGAGTAGTTGTGAGGATGTTTGTGTCGCGGTTGATATTAGCGGCTTGGGAGGTGTTACTAAAAAAATCTATTTTGTTGTGTTTACTTACCACCACCCCTGCAAGAACATATTCTTAAACACTTCGTTACAAACCTGAACCGCGTTTTGGAGACGGACCTTCCTGGTCCGTCTCCAAAACGCGTTCTGATTTCCGGGGATTTCAATATGAGTAATAGCATAGTAGTGGCGAAGCTAGAGGGTAAGCCGGTTGTACAAGACAAGCCTATGCCAGGCATATTAACAAATATTTTCAAGGAAATTAAGTAGCGTAGGGACTTATTATAGTTCAAATAAGTAAGTGTTTAGAAATAACTCGATTTAGATATTTTAAGTCATTTATTCTACGGAGCACATGCATCCGTGTCTCTAGATGAAGAGAAGAGAGGGTGGGGAGGGGTGAAGACAATGTTGCCACCTTATAACGTGAATTATCTTGTACAAAATTCCCCCAACACAAAAAATAAAATTAATTAATCTAAGTAACAAACACGTTAGGTTGTTTTGTTACTTGAGTAATTATACAACAAAACAATACCTACTTAAAAATAGATAGGTACTTACTAAATAAAAATTATTCATGCAATGGCAATACAGCTACGTAATTAATAGCCCTAGAATGGCTGGTACCATTTTTTGTTTTCACTTCAACCGATCGGACTAGACCGTCCTGTCCAAAAAATACTTTTGTTATTCTACCTAGAGGCCAATGCAAAGGTGATTCGTTAATTCCAATTAAGCCGAGTGCTTTCTATCATCCAAAATAATATTATTCGCCGATGATATGAAAATAATAAAAAATATTAGGTAACTCATTAATTGATTGTCAAAATCTCCAGGAAGATCTTCGTAGATTTGAGAACTATTGCAATCGTAACGGGTTGGATCTTAATGTTTCTAAATGTTTCGTAGTGTCTTTTACGAGAAAAATTAATAAAATAAATTTTCCTTACACATTAAGAGATCAGATAATAAACCGTTCTGACTCAATACGCGACTTAGGTATTATTCACGATTCTAAACTCTTATACGATGCGCACATATACAACATTATTAATAGAGCTTCCAAATTACTAGGGTTTCTCATAAGAACGTGTAAGTTCATTAGGAATATAAAAGCAATTAAAATAATATATTGTTCTTATGTCCGAAGTACATTAGAGTACGCATCACAGGTATGGAACCCTAAGTATATGGTGTATATTTCTCGGATTGAAGCGGTGCAGAAGCGTTTCCTAAGGTACCTTGAGTACAAAACTGGGATTTCAGATACGTCCTATGAAAGCCGCTGCAGGAGACACCACATACTTCCTCTCGAAATTAGAAGGAAAATCGCTGATGTAGATTTATTGCTTAAACTATTAAATGGAGGCATTGACTGTCCTGAACTATTAGAAAATATCAAAATTAGAATCCCACGCGTTGTAAATGTCAGAAACAAAGGCAAATTAGCTATTCCCCCAGTGCGCACAAATTATAGACAAAACAGCTTTCTAATACGAGCAGCAACTCAACTTAATGATGTATGCAACTCTATAGGTTTAGATATGTTCAACACTAACTCTACGACATTAAAAAAGGAAATGTCAAAGTTATTTCTTGAGACAGGAAGTACTTGATATGATTATTTATTGTTTACTTTATTATTGAGCGGGTTTATTATGTAGTCTTGTGATGATGTAATTGGGGGTTAAGTTAAGTTAAATTAAGTTAATTTAACGTTTTAAATTTATTGTTCCTTTTTTCTTTTCATTACCCGTGGGTACTTGCTTTAGCAAGTGCCTCTGCCTACCCCTCTTTGAGATTAAAGGCGTGAAGTGTATTTTTTTTTTCTTTTTATTACCATCGTTCAGAATGTTCAACACAGCTTAGCATCCTAATCAGATCAATTATATAAATTTAATTCACATTGGTGAAAACTATTTAAGGCTAACTTGTTAATTTTGTATGATTACCATTGTAGTTATATAGCTGTACGTTTTCCTTTATACAATAAATACAATAAATAAATAAATTAACAATACTAAGGAGCCTTCCTTTATATTAGGATTTAGTTTGTGCCACTTTGGACGATTTAGTAATTGTGAAAGATAGCTCTTATGCCATACTTTCCAAAAATCTTGTTGAACCTTGGTACATTTTTTCCAAAACTTTAAACTATTTATATTCTTATCAACTAATTTAGGTTCAGGAACGGCCGTTAATGGCTGATTTATTACAAAATGGCCAGGCGTGAGAAAACTAAAATCTGTTACATCACTAGTGAACGGAGTGATAGGCCTAGAGTTTAATATCGCTTCAACTTGTACAATGATAGTGTTAAATTGCTCGTACGTTAGTAACAATTTTCCAATAACTCTTTTAAAATGATATTTAGCAGATTTAACTGCAGCTTCCCATAATCCTCCCCAAGTAGGGGAATAGCTAGGAATGAACTTAAAGTCTATACATTTACTATTACAATGATTAATAACGGAATCGCAGTGAATCTTTGACTTACACAATAAATATAACTGCCTCAGCTGATTGTTAGCGCCTTTAAAAGTGCTTGCATTATCACAAAATACTGTGTGAGGTAAACCTCTTCTAGAATAAAACCTTTTGAATGCAGCAAGAAAACAATCAGTGGTGAGGTCAGACACAAGTTCCATGTGTACACATTTAGTCACAAAACATACAAAAATGCACACATAGCCCTTTGAAATTACAGTACTCCTTAAGCTAGATTGTTTAATATTAAACGGACCACAGTAATCCATACCTACTTTACTAAAAGGCTTAGCTTGAAGGACTCTATCATGTGGCAATGATGCCATTAATTGTTCAGCATTTTTTGCCCTATGCCTAAAGCAAGTTATACATTTATGAATTACATTTTTTACAACAGATGTAGCACTTATTATGTAGTACTTAAGGTGAAGATTGGATATTGTCAATTTTAATCCAGCATGGAATAATATCAAATGTTCATTTTGTACAATTAAGAAGGTAAGATTACATTTCTTAGGTAATATTGCAGGATGCTTTTGAGGATAAGGAATGTTAGCATTCTCCAATCTTCCACTAATTCTAAGCACTCCATTACTGTCCAAGAAGGGACACAATTTTTTCAAGTTAGAATTGAGAACTTTCTTTGCTTTTAACCTTTCTATATCTTCACTGAAATGCATATATTGAACATATTTTATGATTGTTAGCATTGATTCGTTATATTCTTTTACATTTAATTGCTTAGACAAATTTCTTTTTTCTTTTTTTCTTCTACAATTATTTATGAATCTAAGAACAAAACAGACAACTCTTTGTAACTTTAACAGTGAAGAATATTTTGAAATAGGTATTAACTCTTCAATTACCCCACAGTTGACATTATTTTCATGGGTGTTGTCTAATTCATTATGAATATTTTTCTCATTTTTAAATTCATTTACAGTGAAATCATTTTGCATTTCTTGTGGACCCTGCCACCACAACGTGGCAGATTCCAGCTCGGAGGGCTTCATGCCTCTCGACAAACAATCGGCAGGGTTAGCAGATCCACTCACGTGACTCCAGATGCAATCTTTCGTATTTTCTTTTACTATGTTTGCTCTGTTTTTTACATAGATATCTTTACGTGGTGGATTTGCTAGCCAGCACAACGCGACCTGGGAATCGCTAAACATTAAACAACGTCTAGGCTTATAATTACTTAAAATGCTACTTATTTTTACATACAATTTCGACAATAATACACAGGCATTTAATTCTAGTCTACGAATTGTTTGCTTATTTTTTAGTGGTGCAATTCTTGATTTACTACATAAAAGAGTTGTATGCACTTTATCATTATGCACAGTTCTAATATAAATACAAGCACCATAAGCAATGCTAGATGCATCACAATAGCCTATGAATTCTACATAGTCGGCATTTGTCATAAATAAATTTCGCTGTATGTATATTGGTTTCAGATTCATTAGATCATTAATAAACACATTCCAAGGATCCAGATTTTTTTCTGGCAATGGTTCATCCCAATGCTAATTAGCCATACTTTTTGAAGAAATTCTTTAGCACGTGTGACAATAGGCCCTGGCAATCCCAGAGGATCAAAAAATGTACCAATAAATCCCATCCAGTCCATACATTGCATAGATTGCTACCTGGTTTTGAAATCACAAGGTGATCTGATTTAATGTCTAGCACAAGACCTAAGGCTTTGACTGTCACATCTGTGTTATCAAATTCATGATTTTGAAAATACTGTTTATTTGCTGGTATATCAGAGAGAATATTCTGGTGATTTGAACACCATTTATGTAGCTCAAAACTACCTAGCTCCAATAATGCAACCAACTCACTACAAATACTCTTTGCTTCCTCAGGCGTTGCTGCCCCAAACAAGCAGTCATCTACATAACTATTGTTCAACAATATTGATGAAGCTCTTGGGAACTGATGATATCGGTGGGCCAATTCTACTAAGCATCGAGTTGCAAGGAAACTGGAGCTAGTGACCCCATATGTCACTGTTGACAGCTGAAAACATTTTAAGGCATCATTAAATTTCTCTTTCCATAAAATTAGCTGCAAATGGGTTTGTGTCGGATCTACTTTAATTTGCCTGTACATTTGCTTGATATCAGTCATCACAATAAAATTGTCTGTGCAGAACAATATCAAAATGTCAAATAATTCTTTTTGCACTAGAGGACCTGAATGTAGTATATCATTTAAACTGAGATTAACTTCTGTTTTGGCACTGGCATCAAATACCACCCTTAATTTTGTGGTTACACTATCCTCCCTGAGCACAGCATGATGCGGCAAGAAATAGCATTGGTGCCAATGTTTATCTATCTCATATAAATTAATCTCTTTTGCATGATTCAATGTAAGAAATTCATTTATGAATTCTGTATATTTTTGTTTTAAATCAGAATTTTGTGTAATTTTTTTGCACAAAATATTTAATCTTTTGTTGGCTATTTTGAATGAATTTCCTAAATTGACTTCCTCTAATGGTACTTTAAGCGGTAAACTAACTTGAAACCTGTTATCCGTTAATTGAACAGATTTTTTGAAATTTGATTCACACACTTCTTGGCTTATTATACCCTCTGTTTTTAATTCAGGAATATGTTGTTCATCCCAGAATTTTTGTAGGAGGAAGTCAGTAGTAGGTTCACTATTTATAGCATGGAGTACTGTTCTGCTATTGCTATTTTGAGCAGTATTACAGTTTTGTTTAACATTGCCTGATACAATATAACCATATTTTGTAGCTAATAAAATTACCTGTCCCCCAGAAAGAGATATTTTGTCACACAGCAAAATTTTGAAAAATATATCGGATGATATGAGAAAGGAGATTTTGCCAGGTATATTGAATTCATTGTCAGCTAAGGTCACCGATTCAGGAATTTTAAGATCACACACATAAATTTTTGTCTGTGGAAGATATGTAGTAATATTGTCAACCACAGAAAATAGACTATTGGTGCTGTAATTATCATGTGTTGAATACATGTTTAAATTGACAGCCCTGGTAACAGGTTTCTGCTTTTGACCGAGGGCCGTTATTTTGATTTCATGACTAAATGTAGGAACATTTAATTTACCTACTAAATCTGCATTAATGAAGGAAACTTGACTGCCGCTATCGACTAGACCCCTGGCCGTGATGAATGACCCGTCAGAACTTTTAAAATTTACTTTAACTGTGGGTAATAATACCATGTTTGATTTTATGCCTTTGGCTAAGTTACAGACATTTTCTTCTGAATGTAATATAGAGTTATGCTCTTTACTTTTGCAATATGAGCACTTGAAGTAAAATTTACACTTTTTGGTATGAAATTTCAAACATATGTGGCACAAGTTTTCTTGTTTCACAAAGTTAATCCTATCAGATACACTCAAAGCTAAAAATGTATTACAAGCAAATATTTTGTGCTTGGTATCCTTGCAAAACTTACATGTGGCTCTTTCATCACAGACATTGGCTAAGTTGGCAGATTTATTGTAATTTGGTTTAGTAAATGCTTGCTTACCTGCAGATACTTGTGATTCTTCAAAACTCAACAACATTGCTCTGCTCTCCATGTAGTTAAAAAAAATTTCTAGTGTAGGTAGCTTACCTGGATCACGGTCTGAATAATAGGATCTACAAGAAAAATTGTCCAACTTCCTTAACAAAATGGGAATTATAAGCATGTCCCAATGTTCAGTTGGTTGACCTAGACCTTTCAGTGCGCCTAAATGTTGCCTACACTTGGAAATTAATTGCCTGAGTTCTGAAGCAGTACCCCTTGAAATTGGCAGATAATCTAAAATGGCATTTACATGATGTGTAACCAATAAACATTTATTATCATATCTATTTTGAAGCAAAACTAATGCCTGACTATATGATTCATCAGCTAAAGGTAACCCATCTATTAATAATAAAGCATCACCTTTCAAGTACTTCCTTAAGTAAAATAACTTCTGAACAGCTGTAATGCTATTATCCTTGTCCACAATGGCTTTAAAAATGTTGATAAAGGGAGTATATTGCGTAATGTCTTTTCCATCGAAAGTTGCTATATCCATCTGAGGTAACTTGCTGTTAGATGTTTGTAGGGGCGGTGTATTCTTCTCGGAGACTAAACTTGTTTCTGCTTGAAGCACAGACTTCCTCAAGGTACAAAGAACATCGAAATAGCGCTCCTCGAGATCGTCATCCTCGCAGATGATTTTTTCACTGAGTAGCAGCAACTCCGAATAATTAGACTTGTATATTGGCCATCCCATTTGAATTTCTTCAATCCGAATCTTTAGACTTTCTATGTCCACCAGTTTCTTTTCTTTTTGTTCCAACACATATTTACTTGCTCGAGTAAGTTGGCCTTTGAACTGCCCAATCTGTATCCGCAATTTTTTCGTTGTGGTAGTTATATCTTTCGTATCCATGTCGTCCACAGGCATATTTGCCGGTAAGTTTTTGCAACAGAAAGTATCGAAAAGTATTCTAAACTAAACTTATAAAGTAACGTAACTTGATGTAAACAAACACAATAACGCGATAGCGCGAAGATTGACAGCAGCACTGTTTGACACAAAGTTTGACAGTTTTTTTGTGTGGTTGTCAGTGTGTTGATTTTGACGTTTCGTTTGACAGATTTGACGTCACTTTTTACTTCTTGTTAACTTCCTGTTCCCGCGCCAATACGATTGGCACGATTGGTTTCTTACGACGCTGATGACATCAATTTCGAACGCACAAAGAGGGTAGATGTGCGTGATCTGGCACTTGAGACGAACTTATTTTGTCGATAAAATGCACTTATTGTCCGAATTCGCAGAAAATAACACTTGTACATATGCACTGGAACTAGTTATTCGTTTTCGGCACCATTTTGTCCCGGGTTTCGGCACCATTTTGTTTAGAAATAACTCGATTTAGATATTTTTAAGTCATTTATTCTACGGAGCACATGCATCCGTGTATCTAGATAAAGAGAAGAGAGGGTGGGGAGGGGTGAAGACAATGTTGCCACCTTATAACATGAATTATCTTGTACAGTAAGACAAATAAAAAATCTTAATAAGCATTGGTTAATGCCTATTTTTCACTACCGGCTTACCTCCTAGCTTCGCCACTAGAGCATAATATGGGTGAAGCAAACGGGTTCGTGTTTCTTATCGCCTTCGCAAGTGACTAGTAGATTTGCTACGTGTCTGACTGATTTCCTGGCTTTTAACGGACTTCATCAATATAATCGTTTAGCCAATTGCAATAGCAGAATTTTGAGCAATCGCACTGTTATAAATGTATCTACGGTGGGTATTCCGCTATTTGACCTTTTAGTTTCTCCTGAAAAAATGCTTCCAAACAATGGAGGTTCGCTGTATAATTTTTATACAGCGGATTACTTAAAAATTTTGGAAAGCCTTTCTGCTATTGACTGAAACCTTAAATTTTCTCAGTGCTCTACGATTGACGATATGGTTGCTGAATTTTATGCAATTTTGAAATCTATATGTTCCCAAACGTTCGTTAAAATTTAAAAAGTATCCTAAATGGTATACGAAAGAGCTAATACGTCTATTGCTGTTTAAAATACAAATACCGTATAAGATTTTGCAAGTACGGCAATCCTTTAGACAAACTTTCTTTTGACTTTCTAAAAAAGTGGTGTGAGAAATTAATATTTGACTGTTGCTACAAATATGTGTCTCTCATAGAATTTTCTATCGCAAAAATCTAAAAGTATTCTGGTCGTTTATCAAAAATAAGAAATCGAATTGTGGTAATTTGCCCTCTGAAATGCATCTTCATGGACGTGTAGCGTCCTGCTCTGGCGACGTTGCTAATCTTTTTGCTGACAATTTTGCATCGGTTTATCAGGGCGGCGGATCACTCTCGCCTCGAACTTCTACCTCAACACTGAAATCAAGTAACTTTCTAGGCAATATTCATTTCTCTGAACGACAGGATCTCATTAAACTAAAGAGAATTGTGTCTGTGCTGGGGGCTGGACATGATGGTTTACCTGGTATCTTTGTGAACCGATGTGCTGAAGGTTTAGCGTATCCATTGACTTTAATATTCAATAGGTTTCTGGAAAGTAGTCATTTTCCTGAGTTCTGGAAGAAGTCACTGATTGTTCCGATGATTAAATCAGGCGATAAGTCGGCTATAGATAACTATAGATCTCTATATTGTGTATTTTTGGGAAGATTCTGGAATCACTCTTAGTTCCATACATCAGATGGCATCTCAGGCACGTCATTATACCAAGCCAGCATGGGTTCCTGTCTCATCATTCCACAGCTACCAATTTGATTAGTTTCACCTCATACGTTATAGAGTCAGTGGACAGGTAAATACCAGTAGATGCAATCTACAGTCATTTTTCGAAGGCTTTTGACCGAGTTTCACATTCCGTGCTTTTAAAGAAACTATCCTATTATTTTTCAATGATTTATTGATATGGTGCAAGTCTTACCTATCTATGAGTCTTCTAAGAGTTGTAGTTAATGGCTTATTTTCCACTGAATTTGAAACTCGGGAGTCCCCCAAGGTTCTCATTTAGGCCCTTTGTTCTTTAATCTTTTTATTAATGATATTGTGGATTGTTTTATTGCATTCTAGATGTTACTTGTTCGCTGATGATTTAAAAATTGTGAGACCTGTACGATCCTCTGCAGATTCGGTACTACTTCAGGAAGATATTGACCAACTTTATCTGTGGTGTACTAAAAATCTCATGTCTATTAATGTTAACAAATGCTTCTACATCCGATTCACTCGTAGCAAGAATAATCTTCGGCCTACATATTACATCAACGGGTGTCAGTTACATATTTTACATCAGGTACGGGATCTGGGAGTAATTATTGATTCGAAATTGCAATTTTCTTCTCATATAGACTATCTTGCAGCTAAGTGTTTTAAGCCTTTGGGATTTGTCATACGAAATTGCAAAAACTTAAAAAATCCATTTACTAAAGTTCGTTAATTCAATTCTTTGGTGAGATCTTCTCTGGAATATGCTAGTGTGGTTTGGTCGCCGTTATATAAGGTGCACTCTTGTAGACTTGAGAGGGTGCTGAAAATATTTTTATGGCATCTTACGTATCAATGCAATCTAGCCCAAGTCCCTTCCATCGTATTGTGATCGCCTCAAACACTTTTCCATGACTAGCTTGGCTGCACGCCGAAAGATGCATGACGTGGTGTTTATCTCAAAGCTTGTTAATGCTAAATTGCCTTTACCTACTAAGTAATATTAATTTTAGATGTCCGTACAATGTACCTCGTCAGGTGTAACGTTGCACTTTTACATTTAATCGTTCTTTAAAACGGAACGTTTGGCAGAGAGAATCGGTGATTCAAATCTGTCGTTTGCCAAAAGAAAGACACTTCAGACGTCAAACATGTCAATGGTTTGACGGATGAGAGTGAGGTTGTCGTTTTCGCCGGTCGACGATGGCGGATGCATACGAGCAAAGAAAATGATAATTATTTAGTCTAAGGGGAATAATTATGCTACTGTAGCGCCGACATCATGCCTAGTGAGGGCCAAGTGCGCAGGAGCATTTTTCCCTAATATTGGTGCGCACGTTGTGGCCAAAAAGGTTATTGTTAACCTTCTACGTTTTAGAAGGCTAGGTGTGGGCTGGGAGGGATCACACAGGTATAGCCCACAGAGAGGATCACACAGGTATAGCCCACAGAGAGGATCACACATGTATAGCTCACAGAGAGATCCCACAGATATCCAACAGATACCTTGTTGGTAACGCGGTCTCGACGCCACGTTGCGTTGAATACTTGAACCCCCGTAAGGAGGCAGAAGGACCTCTCCCCGGACACCACTGCGCCGGCTGTCCGCGAGGAGGTATTCCTAGGCCCATCTTGGCAGGTAGAAAAAAAAGGTCTTAACTAATTTAAGTATTAGGAATTTATACTTCTATCATATTCAAGGAAGCAGTAATCACGAACCCCGACCCTGAGGTCAACTGTATCTGACAATAAATGTTAAGGTTTAAATAAAACACCACAACCCCGGGAACTGTATTTTTATTTCACTATTTCCTGCTCGGGTCCCCGGGTCTCATGAGTAAGGGGAACCCTGACACAGGGTACCATGTCTCAACTGTTCCTTGAAATTACTCCCTTCACCCATCCCGACAATATCCCATCACTCCACCCAATCCTAAGGTGGGCAGCCAGGCTGAAAGGACGAATGGTTGAGGGGAGTTCAACTTCCACTGGCGGAGGCGAAGGAGATGGCGACACCTTCGTCCCGAAAGGACTAGCCTTACCTCTGCAAGCGGGGCTCTGCAGAGGTGGACCGTTTAATTCCCTAGCTTCTCGTGGGACTCTATATGGATCCAAATAACAAAAAACTAAAAACCCTATCCCTACACTACCTACACACATACACACCCAAGTCACCTTTGGCGTCAGCCTCGGGTACTTCAGCCACACACACAAACAACACAACTACACAACACTCCTTAACCACAACAACACACACATACCACACAAAATGAACATAACACACCTGCCCTTAACACTTCGGCTGATAGGGCGGGTGGACAAAACAAAAGACATCCGGCTCCTGTCCTTAATGCTTCGGCTGATAGGGCGGGTGAAAAAGACACCGGGCATCCTGCACCTGTCCTTAATGCTTCGGCTGATCGGGCGGGTGAAAAGGAACCTAGACACACGGCACCTGTCCTTAATGCTTCGGCTGATAGGGCAGGTGACGACAAACTGACGGAGACCACACAGGTCCTTGATAAGGAGGAGAGAGGGGTAGCCGTGGATAAAACCGCGGCTGCCGTGATCGCCGCCGAACTCGAGGGCTGGACTGTGGTCACACCCAGACACCACAACAAAACGAAAACCCAGGACACTGTTCCCTCTTCCCCCAAGAAGAAGAACAAGCAGAACAGTTGGAGGAGAAGGAGGACGACCACCAACAAGCCAAGCAGCACACCCGACAATGCTCACAAAACAAAAAGAAGGACAGCAGTGGCAAAGACCTCGTCGGAACCTCCTGTACCGAGGAAACCGCCTAGCGAACCGCGCGGGGTAGCTTCGGGACCGTCGGCCTCGGCGAAAAGGGCTCGACTAGATGCGACGATCTCTCCTCGAAGTGAGCCTAAGAAACCGAGGCTGGCGACCCCGGCGCGCCCATCGCCGAAAAGTTATGCGGAGGCCGCGGGACAGGAGAACCTGACAGTCTATATCACTGAATGTGACAGGAAGATGCTTACGCCGGCACAATTTGAAGAGGTGGAAGAAAAGCTAGAGCCCGTGGATGGCCCTCTCTTTAAGGGGAAACCCATATTTAGAGACGGCCGCGTCCAGTATTGGTGCTCCAGCGAGGCCACTCGCTCATGGCTCCATGGAGCCATGAATGGGCACACTCTGGCATCAGGCCCCACTCTGATGTGCAGAAGTGAGAGGGAAATCCTCAAACGAGTACGGTGCGGCTTGATCTTACCCAAGCCGTACGAAGCAGATAAGCTGGGGCTTGTGAGGAAAGTCCTGGCTTTCCAGAATAGGAGGGCCGACGTACCACAGTGGACCTACACCATGCTTCTTCTGTTCATGGGCGGCACACTGTGATGATTGTCAGCCTACCGGAGAGCGTCGTTCTCGAGCTCCTAAAGAGGAATCTGGCCCTGGGACTGTACGGAGGGACGGTGTACGTACGGTTCCAGGGAGCCAGAGGACGGCTGTACGATGCTCCCCAAGCTGGAAGAGACAAGCAGGGGACATCAGGGGTTATCGCACACGAGGCGAAATCAACACCCCTGGAGACGGAGTCGAACGACACGGTCCCCCTAGACGACAGGAACGAAGTTGCTGACGAACTAGGGAGACTAGGGATCGACGTGGATGAGGAGGCGCTTCTCAGAGAAGATGGCATCACCATGTGCAGCTCCTCTGAGTAACGCTCTCCACACCTCCATAATAACATGCCTCCAAGCCAACATATAACACAGCGAGCTGGCCACGACGCAAACGCGACGATGGCTGGAGGCCAACACAACAGCCGTAGCATTCATCCAGGAACCGTGGATCCGGAATAAACGAATAACCGGCCTCTCCAATATCGGAGGTAAGTTATATGCTCACACAGGCTCGCCCAAACCTCGACCCTGTATATACACATCACGTAACATACAAGCGCATCAATTAACCAGTTTCTGTTCCAGAGACATATGTGCGATACAACTTCTAGACAATTCCAAAAGCAGCAATATAGTACTGGCCTCGATCTACATGCACGCAGACGACACGGCACCACCGCACGACATGACAAGACTTGTTACCTACTGCGAGACGGAGAAGCTGGAGCTTGTCATAGCGACAGACTCCAACGCGCATCACCGTCTTTGGGGGGAAGTAACAAACAACGACAGAGGTGAGTCCCTTGTTGAATATCTAACAACGACCGACCTAGATATAATAAACGTAGGTGCGAAACCTATTTTTTCTACACGTAGAGCGAAATCCATAATAGACTTAACTCTAGTCACAAGTAACATCATAAAAGCAATAAATAACTGGCACGTATCTGACGAACCATCATGCTCCGACCATAGATGGGTACGGTTTGACTTGCATACAATGCTTCAGCAAACTGTACCCTATAGGAACCCCAGGAGAACCAACTGGGGAACATACTACAAGCTCATCACGCCTAAATTGGCAGAGCTGAATATTAACGCTCCTCCCGAATCGGAGGAAGAAATAGAACATAAAGTAAATCAGCTGACAGAAATCGTAACAGAAAGCCACAATAGCGCCTGCCCACTGACAAAACCTCCTGCAATAAAACAGGAGGGAGCCAACTACTGGGGCAGGGAGCTCGAAAAACGCAGACGACAGATGAGGAAACTCTTAAATAGAGCCCACAATACAAACCAGGCTATGGACTGGGACAAATACTATGAAGCAAAAAGCCTCTACAAGAAAAGACTACGATACTGGAAAACAAATTCCTGGAGGAAATTCTGTGACAACATCGAATCTAACAACGCGGCCAACAGGGTGAGGAAGATCCTCACAAACCAACAAACCCTTAACACCGGGTCACTGATCAACGCAGACGGTACACACACCAAAACCCCTGAAGAAACGGAAAGACTACTAGTCTTGACGCACTTCCCAGGCAGCCGAATAGTACAGACGCAACCACGTCATTACTCTACCCACAGCATCCCTGACTATCCAGTAAATTGGAATCTTGCGAAAAGAGTTACGAGCAAAGACAAAATCCTGTGGGCTACGAAAGGATTCCAAGACTATAAATCTCCAGGAACTGACGGAATTTTCCCGGCCCTCTTCAAATGGGGTGGAATGCCCCTAATGGACGTAGTGGCACACCTTCTATGTTCATGTCTAGCCCTAGGCTACATCCCAACAAAATGGAGAGAGGTAAGAGTGAAATTCATCCCGAAACCGGGTAAAGAAGACTATTCCAATCCCAAGTCCTTCAGGCCAATCAGTTTAACCAGCTTCCTTATGAAGACGCTGGAAAAACTATGCGACAGGGAACTAAGGAACACGACTTTAAAAATAAACCCGATACATCCACACCGACATGCCTCCAGCCAAGGGAAATCCACAGAGTCAGCCCTACACAATGTAGAAGGAAAGGTGGAAGAAGCACTCAGAGATAAAGAGAGCTGCCTTGGTCTGTTTCTAGACATAGAAGGAGCCTTTGATCGCACAAAGTTCAACTGTATGACAAAGGCGCTAATCAAACACAAACTTGAACCTACACTAGTGGTTTGGATAAAAAACATGCTAAGCATACAGAGTCAAACGGCCAGAGTTCGACTTATCTTCCTTTTGCAGCTATATATATAAATAATAAATAAATATTTTACAACGACACACACATTGCCCTCATCCCATGTTAAGTAGCTAAAGCACTTGTGTTATGGAAATCAGACAACGAGATATATTTACTTGTATATATATATATTTTTCATTTAAATATATACTTATATAAATAAAACACCCAGACACATCCAACAAGTGCTTAAAAGCTCATCACCTAAGCACCTGTCAGCAGTGGGAATCGAACCCACGAAACTACGGAGCAGAGCAGACATGCTGACCACTACACCAACGGGCCCGTCAAATCTTTGCGTAATCACGTACACATTTGCAAAAAAATATGTCGTGTTAAGTTTCCAGTAGTTAGTTCACTTTTTTCGTAAGTAAAATTAGTTATGGATACTCCAACGCTAGCGGGGACAGCGGTGTGGTTATGTAGGACACAATGTAAGTAGCTAACCCTCTAAAACCCCACGGTGAACACTTCCTCGTTATAGCCGGAACAGTCACTGGATTCCTATTAACTAGTTAGTTTTATTTTAACCAAGCATTTTATTTTACAAGCGCGCGTCTGTGGTCCAGTTGGTCGGATCCTTGACTTGTAGCCGAAAGATTCGAGTCTGGCTACTGGACGTGTACCAATGGCACTCTTTTTCAGAGCCTATGTACGCAACGCAACACAACATCGTGATGAAAATCGTACCACAAGGTGTGTGAACCCTATAGCGGCGATGGGCTCACCCTCTGGCATTTGGGTTAAATACGCTTGGTGAACCGTGGACATTTGCTTTAGCAAGTGCCTCCGCCTACCCCGCTTTGGGATTAAAAGGCGTGAAATGTATTTTGTTTTATTTATTTATTTTACAACATCATCATTATCATCATCATCATCATCAGCCCATACTTGTCCACTGCTGGACATAGGACAACATACTGCTCTAAAAATATACCTAAGCATATATATTATATTATATGCTTATGCGACCGAATGTATACAAAAACTATAAACTATTCAGCATGACAGAGTGAAAACTTCCACCGAATTCCGATGGGAGGGCGTTTGTGTCAGAATTTATTGGACACTTTCAGTTTCCATTTTGGAACGGAAGACGGCGTAAGTCTATTGGGATGATCTAACCGGGACATTGAAAAAGATTGGGGTCGCTGTTGCCAATTTAGGCACGTCTGCAATAAAAGCTGGTATCAGAAGACAGTTGAAAGTTATTTTCTAAGTAACCAAATAACTTTATACCTATTTAGACAACACAGTTTAATAACGTAATCATACTAATTTATACTAGTAGTATTAGGTCTTAGAAACGTACTGAACATATTTTACTATGGCGACAATGTTGGGAAACGATGAAAAATTTACTAGACCAATATTGTTTATAAGATCACAGCTCAGGGTCGATTCACACGCAGTATAGGTAGGTTCTATTTATTTGACAAAATTTCTATACTAATATTATAAAGAGGAAAGATTTGTTTGTTTGTATTTAATAGGCTCCGAAACTACTGAACGGATTTTGATGATTCTTACACTAAAAGAAAGCTACGTTTTTTCAAATGAACATAGGCTACTTTTTATCCCGAAATTCCAACGGGAACGTGAGGATGCGAATAACACGGCGTGGCACAGCTAGTATTTTATAATAAAAATTACAACTCACTTTCCTAGGGTAGACATAGACAAAAAATCTTAACCTCATCCTAATTTTGATACTTGATTTCAAGTGTGGAATACTTGTTACTGAAGGCCTTGTGAGTAGGTATGACCTTCTGGATAGAACTATATTCAGCCAGCCTTACATCGCCTATATAAATACGTTCCGTTAAATCTACTGTGCTACTAATAAATTATGCTAAATAAATAAAAATATAAATAAAGATATTTATAATCATAGTGGTAATCGAGTGTACTTTGTCCGAACCGTGACCTAAATACATTATTCAAAGTTTAGGGAACTTTGCTTTGTTGATGCAGGTGTTGGGTTAACATCAGGCCATATTTATATTACACTAGCTTTACATTAGCTTTATAAAGAGAGATTCTAATTTAATTCTTTGTGTAATAGAGTAAAAGTTTAAAAAATGCTTATTTTTACGACCTTCTGTAATTCAGTTGGTCGGATACTTGACTTGTAATCGTGAGATCGCGGGTTCGACTCCGGCTACTGGACGTCTTTTTGAGAGCCAATGTACGCGATGCAACGATCGTACGGTGAAAGAAGTCATGAATAAATTCACACATCGCAAGGTATGAACTCTATAGCGGCGATGAGCTCACCCCCTGCCCGTTGGATTAAAAACATTTGCTCAGCAAGTACCTCTACCTAACCCGCTTTGAGATTAAATTTATTTTTATATTAGGTTATGGTATAAGTAGCTAAGCCGTGTGGTGACGGCGAATAGAATGTCACCACCCCAGCCAAACTCTTCCCGCTATGGGGGTCGTAAGAGACGACCGAGGGAACCCTCCAGAGGACGGGTAGTAGCGCTGAGTTAAACCACACCACCACTGCGATCGCCAACCCGCCTGCCCAGCGTGGCGATTATGGGCATTATCCTCCAAATGAGCACAAAAAGGCCACGGCCCCGAGTTCCCGGCGGCTCCGCTATTCCTGGTCACGGTGCGACCACGGTAACGGCGGAGCAGGGGGTGCGAAGAATCTCCGGGTTATGGGAGGCCACCACAAACGTCTAACCCTGGCGACGTACAACGGAGGCACGCTACGGCTTGACTCGCATCTGGCGCAACTCGAGGTGGAACTTGGGAAAATTAGGTGGCACATATTGGGGCTAAGCGAAGTCCGAAGAGAGGGAGAGGACAATTACACTCAAATCGGGCCACCTAATGTACCTCAGCGAGGGAGACCAACAATCCCAAGGCGGCGTTCAAGTCGTTTAAGTCCTTGTGTAACAACGTTCTGGAAGTGTCTAGTGTGTCCAACAGGGTAGAATACCTTGTCATAAAACTTACCGAGAGGTATAGTCTGAAAATGGTTCAAGTGTATGCACCGACCTTGACACACCGGGCCTGTTAAAGTCAAAGTCAAAGAGTTTATTTTTCATCTTAATAAGTGCTATAACATACAGATATACAGTAGCATAACACAAAGCTTGATGAATGTCATTTATGACTTTAAAACAAAAGTAATCGTCCCCGGTTCGAATTATTTTTTTTTACTGGCCAGAAGAACCGGGAAGAAACTGGCATCTTTTCAAATCGCCAAGGCTTACTGCTAAGTATACTTAACATAAATATGACTTAATACTAATTTAGCAAATGCTTGATGACCAATCAGGCATGTGCCGGATACATGCCATGGTGAACAGCCCAAAGGCACTAAATGGTATTAACATTAAATAAAACAAAAGAGTTCCCTGTGGGTTATGTAACTGAACCCCTCAGAACATGCAAGCAACCAGCTCATTACCAACATTAGTGATGTGGAATGTTTAGCCTTAGATGTCTTAATAATTATGTTTTACATCAATACGAGCTGACATGTTTGTCCATGCATTATGATCATGTAGGTAATCATCAACCCTGTAGTATGCCTTACTAATTAACTGTTTCTTTACAATTGACTTAAATTTTTCCTCAGACAACTCAGTTATTTCCTTGGGCAGTTTGTTATAAAATTTAATAGCAAGTCCTAAGAAGCACTTGCTAGTTTTGCTGAGGCGACTATAAGGCTGATAAATCTTACACTTATTTCGAGTGCTATATTTGTATACCTCATCATGCTGCAAAAATGAATTAATATTTTTCCGGATATAGATAATATTTACAAAAACATACTGCGATGGAAGTGTCAAAATATCTATACTTCTAAATTTATCTCGAAGGGAGACTCTGGAGCGCATTTTATATATTGCCCTTACAGCTCTCTTTTGGAGTACAAATATCGTACCTACATCAGCAGCATTGCCCCACAACAATATACCATCCGTCATTAAGCTATGAAAGTATGCAAAGTACACCAACCTTGCCGTTTCAACATCTGTTAAATCTCTGATACGCCTAACGGCAAACGCGGCCGAGCTTAATTTAGCGGCAAGTTTAGTAATATGCTCTGCCCATTGCAGTTTGGAATCTATGGTAACACCTAGAAAGACAGTGTTATTTATAAACTCCAAACTCTTACTTTCTAATTGGATACTTGCATCAATCTTTTTAACATTTGGTAGAGAAAATTTTATACATTTTGTTTTTTTACTATTAAATAAAAGATTGTTACAAGTAAACCAATCGAGGACTTTAGACAGTGTTTCATTAATGCCCTCT
>SJJU01001336.1:0-54471 GCA_012932125.1 Conopomorpha cramerella | reverse complement strand
CTGTACCGCACTGCGCCGTGAAGTAGCGCGCCGCGCCGCACAGCGTCCAGCCGCACAGCACCAGCAGCGACACCAGGAACCCTATGAAGTACTGGTGGTTCTTCTCGCCTGCACAAACATAATGTATCACAACAATTTTGATCCATTCGGATTTAGACTTTTTAGTGATTTTTTTTTTTATAATTTTTTTGACATGTCTACACTATAAAGTTGTTAACGAAGCATTAGCGGATATGTGTAAACTGTATTTAAGTAATTTATAAGTTTCTGAATAATAAATGATTTAACTTCATCAATTCGGTGCTAATCTATGTTATGTACTTGCTATGGAATATTTAATTGAAAAGCATGTAGCCGGTTCTTCTGGCCAGTAAAAGAAATTAATTCGAACCGGGGACGATTACTTTTGTTTTTAAAGTCATAAATGACGTTAATCAAGCTTTGTGTTATGCTACTGTATATATGGATGTTATAGCACATAACGATGAAATAAAGAAATTTTGACTTTGGACTTTGATTTACTATTTTAATAGTTAGTTGGCTGATTGTCGTTCCAATAGCTAGACTATCCCTAGTATATTTAGTCTATGTAGGGATCTACAAGCTTGTGCCTGGATCCATTGATTGAAGTTGTGTAAAAACAGCAGCCAACAACGTCTCTAGTGGTCTCACTGATTTATAGGCAGAAATATGTATGGCTGAATTAACTGAAACCTGACGCCTATATGTATATATATACATATATATGTATGTATATCTTAATCGATAAAGAATTGCACCGTAGAATATTTTTTTATAATTTTTAAATATTTTTGTTAAGATCACAGCTTTAAAAGTAGCTGGAATAGTAGAACTGACTCAGATTTTACACTTTAGAATTCTAAAGTCTCTAAGACCACTGCTCGGGGTCCTCTAGGATTAGAAGTCATGGCATGAAAGCGCGTACTACACATGGCTGTTATATACTGCGTTTGTGTCAACAATAGCGGGTTATCTCCGGGAATTAGCCTTTATTCTGAAATTTCTTACCTCTTTTGGTCCATACTTCGTTAATTCTCCACCAGCAAGTATCTATGGTAAACCTAAGATTCTTATCGACATAGACAGCTGTCAATGTCAGATCATAGTGTCTTCACCAGCAAGTTTGATGTAGTGATGTGCCAGAGGGGCTGAGTGGCTAGTACAGAGAGAGAGAGAGGGTACATACTTGTCAATACAGGTACATACTTGTCAATACATAGTTGTCGTTTCTTCAGGGCCATCGATCAGTACCTTAGTTTTACCATAGATACTTACTGGTGGAGAATTAACGAAGTATGGACCAAAACAGATAAGAAATTTCAGAATAAAAGCTAATTCCCGGAGATAACGCGCTACCATTTGTTCTTTAACTCTGTTCAACTCTGTTCTTTCTGAAGTTCAACTCTGGGTGCCCAGGACCCGCCCAGCACCAGCGATCGGGGGGGTTTTAGTCAGTAGAAGTCTGACACTACCCCGTCGCCGTCCCCATAGAGGCGGGGTGTCCATGAGGATTTCCCCTCTCGTAAACAAAAAAAAAAGAAAAAAGGTAGTACGTACTGTGCACGGGCACTTTGTAAGCTTCCTCCTTTTTATATAACCTTTTATAATTTTGTATGTTTCATTTGTATTCTATTTTTGATATCTGAACTGTCTTTGTCACTTTTGATTTATGTATATTGTTGTTGAAAATATAATTTGGTCGAACCGAACGTGTTTTCCTCATTATTATAGGAAATCGGGTATAATAGGCGAGCCCCCCTAGCACAGCGCTCCAAGAAATAAGTGACAAGACATATAACCCGCTGCGATTTGTTGAAACAAGCTGAGTCGCACGAAGCGTGCCAATCAGAGCGAGTATTTGTTCTATGTCACATCTTTCTTGACGCGCGTGTTAGGCCTGCTGTTCAGCAATAAGACGTACCGATGCAGTTGCCGACCCAGGGGCAGTGGTGGTCGAAGCGCGCGACGCAGCGGTTGCAGACGGAGCAGTGCTTGGAGCGCAGCGGCCGCCGCACGAGACACGCCGAGCAGAACCGCCCCGCCGCGAACCCGCCGCCGCCGCGCTCCGACACCTCGATTATTGTCTGCCAAGCGCACCCACACACAACCTCAATCAATACATAATTACTCGCCTCAGCCACTCATAGACTTAGAGAGATTCTTGAGGAAGGTTTACACGTATACATACATATAATAGACTAGCGGACGCCCCGCGATTTCATTCGCATAGTTTAGTACCTGCATCCTATTTCAAGCGTCTAACTAATTAGGTTTATCATACAAAAGTTTTTTCCCGATAACTCCCGTTTCCATGGGAATTTTCCAATAGCCTGTTGCACCTTAGCTTTAAATGTACTAAGGTACCTGCATCCTAAATTTCAAGCGTCTACTTTGAGCGGTTTAGATTTTTCATACAAACGTTTTATCCCGTTAATTCCCGTTCCCGTGGTAATTTCGGGAATTCCTTCCTTAGTGCACCCCTATGGTACCTAAGCTACGTCCGTTCCAAATTCCAAAGTCCCTACGTTTAGTCGTTTGGGCTGTGCGTTGATATATCAGTCAGTCAGTCATTCAGTCAGCTTTTCCTTTTATATATTTAGAAGAGAAACACTGTTAATAAATCATTACATAGTATAAAACAAAGTCGCCTCCCGCTGTTTGTCCCTATGTATGCTTAGATTTTAACATCTACGCAACGGTTTTTAATGCGGTTTCCTTTACTTGATAGTGATTCTTGAGGAAGGTTTATATGTATAATACATGCATATAATAGAAGAGAGACATTGTGAATAATGTAGATTAGTAAAACAACGTTTACCGGGTTGCCTAGTAATGTATATTAGCAAAAAACAATTGCCGCGTCAGCTAGTTCATTATGTAGATCATCAGTGACGTGCACTGGCTTTTTCGACAAGGTAGGCAGTAATCCCCAAGGATTGACACCTATGTATAGGTAACTTGTCTTCAAGATAAGAAATACCTATGTACTCACCCACAAAACACAGGACCTTCGTCAGCCATTGTCGTGGGTACAACAAAAAAAGTTCTAGCAATAACTCTATTATTTGGTCGGGTAGCCAAAATACTAAGGTAGGCAGTATCTCTTTGCCTATATGGTGTGCACGCCACTGAAGATCATACATATATCTAACATTGAAAACAGTCTGGAGCGGCTGTGGTCGAGATGCTTGACTTGCAACCGGGAGGTCCCGGGTTCGAGTCCGGCTACTGGACGTGTACCAATGGGACTCACACACCCTCTGTCACGTTGGGATGAATACGCGTGGGTGAACCGTGGGGAATTTGCTTTAGCAAGACAGTGTCTCTGCCTACTATTTAAAAAAAAAACGTATGTTTTGTATTCTCCTATGCTTGTTACGAATAAACGTAAAAACTGTTGGATGTGTTTCTATAATTATTTTATCTTTAGAACGCTAATATGTATTATTATTTCTAAGTAAGACAGGCTATATTTTATCCCCAAATATCCATGACAATGTCATAGAATGAGTAACACAGCGTGGCACACCTAGTTTATTAGTTTTGTTAATGATTGAATCAACTTTGTGCATCAGATGATATTCCGTGTGTTCATTGTTTTTAACGCGGCATTATTACCTTCACCTCTATATGCATGCGTGCACATAAATGTATGTATGTAATGGACTGTAACTAAGTACTATAAGCTACAAATATACTGTAAGTGCTATAAGCAGGAAAGATTTAGTTGTTTTTTACTTCTTAGTTTCAGTAAGAATCCCTAATTTTGAAATAAACTGAACGTAAAAGTTTTATGCACTCCCCGATTTTCCTACTCTTAGAGTTAGAATTTCTTACTAAATTTGTAAGGGACCTACTTCGGGGACCCCTTCCAATAAACAAAGAATTATTATAATCGGACTATTCTGTTAAAAGTTATGCGTGGTATTACATTACAATAACTGATTGATTAATCAATCATCCACTGTTTTCCAGGTCAATCATCCTTTAGGGTTGAATTTTTTTCCAAATGTATATGGGAACTACTTAGGGGTATATACCCTTTCCATTCAAAAAATAATTACGAAAATTGGGGGGACTACTCTGTAAAAAGTTATGCGTAATCATACATTTTTGGTGAGTAAAAAAAAATCCATTCCCATACAAAATGTCATTTTCCCATTTTTTAAACAAAATACATTTTTTCGCCATAGTAAACATTTTTCAAATTGACGAGCCCAACAACGTTTCTAAGACCATTGCGCGGGGTCCATTTACAAATACACTCGGTAAAATATCCTACATGTCTCCAGAAGACGCAGAAATGTAGCACATGACTAGAAACATAAATAACGTTAAATAATCTCTACCTCGTGTACCCCACACGGTAGGATATGCTCACCTTAAACTTGTCGGCTCTAGTGGCAGTGATGACCCCGGGGTCGGACCGCCACGAGCGCAGGAACGTGTACCACAGCACGGACGAGCTCGCCATGAACGCCAGCGACTCCACCCACCCCACCGCCGGACCAATGAACACCAGCCACGTTATGTAGAACCATATCTGGGTGAAATGGTTATTTCATCATCATCATCATCAGCCCATACTTGTCCACTGCTGGACATAGGCCCTTCCAATTGCAACGCCACTGTGATCTGTTTTCGGCTTCTCGCATTCAGCTTTTGCCAGCCATCTTGTGTATATCAAATGTTTATTTACACACATCAAAAGTGTCTAGGGGTCAAGTACATTTTAGAAGATTGAAGAATAATAGAATATATTTTACAAAATCTGAATTCATTCATAATTTTGCCGTTCTCCTGGTTGTCCTATTGTGAAAGCGCGATGGGGATATTAAGCTAGCAACTCCGTAGCACACTGACAGACAGGCTCGCAACCTTTTTGTTGGCGATACTCTAGGCTTTGGATCATTAAAACGCCTGTCGTCACCTATCACGTCTCCCTATTGCCTCTAGAGCCTCAAGCGGGTATTATGCTGATCCATCCCAAAGATGAGAGCAGTATTCCATACACGATCGAACTTGTGCTTGATACAATGTGTGTATTGGTAATCAAAGTTAAAAGGCCTTTGGACAATTTACAAACATTTTATAGAAATTAAATGATCTATCTAATCTATCCATAGTATAACCTGCCATAAACAAAAAATAGTATTTGTTTAGGGTTTGTCAAAGTCCCCGAAATCACTGAAAGCAGACATACTCCTGAAGTGTGGCAAGGGAAGTTGAGAAGACAGTGCCTGGTGTTGTGTTTCTGTTTTCTTCTTGATTGGGCTTGTGCGGATATTACCAAAAGGACGGCCCTCCAATTCCTCAATCGTAGAACAAAATTGGTGTCAAACAAATTGTAGATATTTTGATGGCGCTTAAGGGCCTCTAATTAACGACTTGTCGACGTCCTTTGAGATTGTAACCCGGACCCAGAACTGGATATGGAGAACTAAACGTATTGTTACGTACGTGGGGGGTGGGAACGGATACAAAATTACACTATAACGGTAATCAAGACTACACTTTATTTCTGTACTGTAATTACACAAACTAATTACAATCGTGAAAGTAAAACCTACGGCATTCTTGTCGTTGTTTCTCGACCCCCGGGCGTAACAGTATAATATGGGTTACCACATTTAATGGGGAATTTTCAGGGCCCTTGTTTCTCTTAGTTATGACAGATGGCGCTAGCTGTAGTAGGGGGATAAATGTCAACGAAATTACTAATTTCAAGCAGTCAGTATTGAAGGTGACAGCCAATTTGTTTACATGTTACAAAAGTGTCGGAACAATTAATAACTTACCCTAATAATAAAAAAACCTATTAAAATATAACTGACAGAAGTCCCCCTGGACATCTACTAGCGACATGTAGATGAAAATGCTAAAAACAGACGGGCTATAAATCCTTCTATTCTCGGTGATCAGGCTGTTACAATTCAACAAGTACATTGGATTGCCGTCAACAAACCTAGGGAGACAAATTAAATTCACAAACCTTTGTAGCGAGGTAGACACTGAGCGGGAATATATTCTTGAGTTCATCATCGAACATGGAGTTGGAGACGAAGTGGAGCAACGCAAAGAACCCGCCCAGGAGCACAAACTTCAACACATATGACACATCCATTTCAAACACCACTCCAATCACATAGAACGCCAGGAACGGCATTATCACAACCACCCACCAGCGAAGTTTCTGGAAAAGATGTTTCCAATTTAGAGTCATAGAGTAAATGGTTGGAAATACTGTATTATTTATATTTGAAACTAGCTGTGCTCAGTGGTGACTGTTGAAATTTTGGAGTAATATACTTATAGGATAAGCATTTGTTTTTGACTTTATTCACAGCGAACATACATTCGAAAAAACATTTTTTTGTGACAAAATTACTATAATACAGTTATTGTGTTTGGATTATAAGTACTTATTACATGTAATTGTTAAGTGTATCAGAAAACTTCTAACCCAATGTGATTCATCGGATTACATTAAAAACTTTTACAGTAAAAGCAGATATGTGTTATAAGAATTATGTTCTTGGCAACACTTTACCATTACACTCTGTATAGTAGTGTGTATTATACAGTATTTAAGGATGTTCTTAACTCAGAAAAACTAGGTTCAGAGTTAGCAATAATTGATCACTAGATACATTATTAGCCTGGAAATATTAAATAATAATGTATGTGACAAGTAATATCTATACCAATATTATAAAGAGGATTTTTTTTTGTGTGTCTGAATTGAATAGGCCCCAAACTACTGAACAGATTTGAAAAATTCTTTCACTGTTGGAAAGCCACATTATTCCTGACTAAGGGTGTTACTACACCAATTAAATTATTGTCTGATCCTCATTCAACTGTCGACTAAGGATCAATCGATTGGTGTAGTAACACCCTAACATGGGCTATATTTTATCCCCAAATACCCACGGGAAAGAACATGAGTAACTCCGTGCGGTACAGCTAGTCTACAAAATACCTTGTCATAAAGTATTTTTCTCAGCATTGTTTTCCGAGTTGCTGCTGTCTGATGTTCCTTAATCTTTTCTGTGACCTTGGCTCCGACCCACAGTGTGTCGGCATTACTCTGCATCATGGTTATTGGAGTAACTCCTCGAAGGTTTGGCACGTCCAAACTCGCATTGCCCTGAAGTTATGGGAATTGCAATAGGGTTTAGAATTGTGTTTTTCTTGGATTGTCATGACAATATCCACGGTTCGGGGTAAATAGCGTATAAGCGACAAAAACGTTAATGTGCAGGAGAGCCGTTTAAAGTTTCAAATGACTAAAATGTAGATAACTTTTTTGTTTATTAACAGATTGTTATGAATTAAAGACCATTGAACTTTGAAAAAATCTGTCTTTTCGGTGACACTTATAAAAGCAAAACAAAAAGGTCTCAAAACTGGTTGTTTAAATCAAATGAAAAAAAAGTGTGGATAAATCATCAAGGGCATAAGCGACTATAAAAATCAACTTAGAGCTATGGGAGTGAGCTCATTTCATAGAGAAAAAAAATCTAAGTAGGATGGCATTCATAACTCAATTTGGCCCAAAATGTCGCTTATGCCCTATTTACCCCGAACCGTCGATATGAATATTGGTTTATAATCTAAATTGGATTCGTGTAGATATTTCTGAATTAAATTTAATTGTTAATTTGAGCGACTGTGGAAGGCACCTGTGGAGTGGTAGAT
This sequence comes from Conopomorpha cramerella, assembly GCA_012932125.1. NCBI lineage: Eukaryota > Metazoa > Arthropoda > Insecta > Lepidoptera > Gracillariidae > Conopomorpha > Conopomorpha cramerella. Next base: position 46,749 of record SJJU01001336.1, on the reverse strand, counting down.
CACAGGTGCACAAATGAATAATTAGCAAGAGCAATTGGGAGGTTACGGCCACTGGATGTGTACCATCTTTGTCTTTCAGAAAGGAGTGGGTGCTTGGAGACCCTGGTTGTTGTTGACAATTACCAAAAAACTGAAACATGATCCATTTGTGTCCTGAGATGTATGAATCATACATCACAACAATTGAAATATACACTCGCGGCTTATCTTCTAAAACCCATATCAGTTAAGATTTAATATATCAAGCTCAGAGATTACAGGCATATTTGTCTTTCAATATGTTTAATCAATAATAGTTAAAATATTAGATACAAGGACATTGGACTTCATAGTAGGAAAGATCAGTTATACTTACATAGAGTATTAAAGTTGAAATAGCAGTGTTATTTCTAGCCAGAATTGCCCAATGGAGGGCAGTATTGCCATGTGATGAATCAGTAGGGTTAGTGGATGCTCCAAGAGTGAGCAGGAGCCGAGTGGGATCTACTGCAGAGATCTTCCAGCAAGACCACATTAGAGGTGTCATCCCTCCAGCATCTGGAGAATCTGGTGACACTCCTCGAGCTACCAAATATGCTACAACAGCTGTGTGACCAAACTGTGCTGCTAAATGAAGACAAGCACATCCCTCTGCATCTCTAAGCGTAGGATCTGCTCCGGCACGCACTAACAGCACTGTGGCTTCTAAGTGACCTTGCCTGGTAGCCCAGTGTAAGGGTGTGGACTGTAGTTCGCCACCAATGGCGTCCACTATGGCACCTTTAGAGAGTAAGTACTGTATGATTTCCCGGCGATTGTTGATGGCTGCCCAATGAAGTAGAGTGACAGTTTCATGGTCTGGCTGATTCACATCCCACCCTGCTTCCACGAGTTCTTTAACACGTACAAAGGCGCCGTACTGGGTGGCTTTGACGATATCAAAACCGCTGTAATCTCGCTCGACAGGCGCTGGAGGTGGGTCCCGAGATAAACTATTGTCATGATCGTGCTGAGGTTTCCCACACTGTCCGGTGGCTGCGGCGCCACAAGTGGTTTCATACATGGTGAATCACACACTTCCCGGAGACACAGGCATTATAATAAAACTTTTACGCATAGAATAGTAATTTTAGGAATCACGACAAAGTATCCTTACATTATTGACATTTCAGTTTTTTTTATCTTGCTTAGCTTGGAGTTTTGTCTTTTGACCTAGTAAGTTTGACACATTTGTGTCAACTCGTTCCACCTTTATGAACGCACGAATGCACCATTCGTTTTTGTATTGTGGCAACATTAGTAATCTGTCATGCAAACTTCAAAACTGTCAAAATTTGTCAACAAACGAGCAAAGGAAAATTGGGAGGAAAGCGCGATCGATTTTCTGAATTTTCATATCCACCACCGCATGAGCGGGGTCATGGAACTTGTAGCACCCTATCCAGCCATTCGTCAGACTGAATTCACCCTCTTGCGAAGGGTTGCATGACGTAGTTCACACACTAGTGACTCACAGTCAATATCAAACCGGTGAAAATAGTTTTCATTACTTTGAAAAGGTGTTTTATCAGAGTGTACGGGATAGAATTTGATCGAATTTTATCTAGTCACAGTCAAGATGTTGTTGTTGACGTGTGTAGATGTTAGCCTGTTGCCGTCAGTCATGTAAAATGTTAATGTGTATTGCGGCGCGTAAAATTGGCTTGTGACGATGGCGCTCGGTGGCGGGTCGGGGTTCCTGAAGCAGGCCACTATGCTGGAACAGCTGCTCGAGGAAATCAACTTCCAGCGAACCAAGGAGATGAGACAACTCTTGAAGGATGGTAAGTATGTTTTTTTTTCCTATCTCTACCCACAGTACCAACCTATAGTTTAACTTTTATATTAATAATCTGATCTGGTGTTGGGCTTCAAAATATTACGGGTTGTTTATTGTTACCAGGCATCTAACATGTCAAGATGTTCTGTCCTGACAATATTTGTCCTACCAAATAAAGGAAGATCTTTGTAATTTTATTATACTGTTGTGATCATCATTTAAAAAATATCACTGTTAGATTATTCTCATGTCTAGAAGCCATATAAGAACCATAGAAATCTTGTTGGAATGATGACTAGGATATATTTAGTGTTTTTGTTTATTTTAACAGTTAAAACTGTGATCTTATTTTTATTCCTCTCCTTTATGATTCATTATGACATTCCTGTGGAAATGTTGGTATAAAATGCAGCTTATGTACCCTAGAAGCTTAAAAAAGCATTCAAATGGTGAATTACTTATTGAAACCCATTCCAATAAAGTAGTTATGTCCCAAAAATATTAATAAAATTGAGATCCAGACACTTCTACCCTCAGCAAATAAGCCTTAGTCTCAAAGTAACCTTTGATAATGTTTACAATCATAAAACTAAAATAATTAATAATAGAAATGTCTTTGTGATTCAAGTCACAACCAAAGCTAAGTACTTTCATAACAATTTTTTTTATCACTATGAACAAGTGTTACTATACCTACATCCAAAAATCTTTATTTTAATATACATTATGATGATGTTGGTTCTGTACTTATGACTTCAACAAAGGAGGATCTGAATTGACCTGTACCTACACACATGAAAAGTGTCTAGGGATTTTTAGCTCAAAAAAAAAAACTGATTTATTTAAATCAAATCTAATCTTCTGGATTGGTCTCCTACCTAATTCATCATGTCTGTATCGATGACTTATCACCACATTTTGAATAAATTATGAATGAATTCAGTTTGCATTGATGCAATCTTCTAAAATGTACTTGATCCCTAGACTTTTTATGTGTGCATAATATACAAATGAATTGCAAAATTTATTGGTAACCGCATAACTCCAGAATGGGTGGTCCAATCTCACTAATTCTTTCTTTGTTGTGTTTATTAATGACGGCAGAAGGTTCTTATGAAACAAAAACTACATCCACTACTGGATACATGCAACCCTTGAGGTTATACTAATTTCATATTAATAGTTAAGGGCCTAGACAGACAGACCGCATTTCAACTGCAATCCAACCGCAAATTGCAGTTCAGGTGTAGTTTGAATGCAGTCGGAGTGCAGTCATGTGAACTGCACACAGACTGCAATCGAACTGGACGGTTGGTTTGCAGTTTTATTGCAGTCGTGTCAACTGCATTCAAACTGCACCCGAACTGCACCATACCCACCCGCCCGTACGCTCTGTCCCCCCGCGCATAGAATCAGTAGCAGAAACAAGGTTAGAGTGAGCGCAGTTTGAATGCAGTTGACACAACTGCAATAAAACTGCAAACCAACCGTCCAGTTCGATTGCAGTCTGTGTGCAGTTCACACGACTGCACTCCGACTGCATTCAAACTACACCTGAACTGCAATTTGCGGTTGGATTGCAGTTGAAATGCGGTCTGTCTGTCTAGGCCCTAAGATAGGACAATGTCTGTCACATTCACAAATTTTTTATACTTGTTAGATTGAGAACTTTCCACTGTGTGAACCGATTTTGATAATATTTTTTTTTATTTGAAAGCTGGTGCTTCCTTTCTTTAACAGTTTTTTTCAGTTGTAACAATGGTATCCACTGATTAAAGTCAGTTCTAATATCTTAACCCATTAGCACTCACTGTTCTCGGAGATTGACAAGTTATTTTATACTCTATTACTTGGTAATGAAAGTCAAATTCAATTAAAGAGTAAGTATTCTTCTTGGCGTTAATGGGTTAAATGATATTACAAATGTGTCTTCCCACTGAGTCAGTGTTACACATCTGGTCTGACACAATGGGAATAAACAATCACAAGATAAGGAAGTCTACTCTCATAAGTAATACAAACATTATGCTTCTTTGTACTATTTAACTTTATACTTACCCATGTCATCTTCATTTGTCAGCCTAGAAGTAGCCTCGATAAGATCATGTCTGTCAAAAGTTGTCTATCCCCTTACGGGCTATTCATTTTCCCATCACACTAGGTGGGGTCGGCGTAATTTCCTTTCGCCATTCATCTCTGTCATTCGTTATCTCTGCAGTTACACCTTTCAAGCACATGTCATTTTTCACATAGTCCATCCATACCTTCTTTGCTCTCTTCCCATGTATCATTGTAGGAAAGTGATGAGTATGAATCTATACTCATCACTTTCCTAGTTACATGGTTTTCATCCCTCCTCATGACGTGCCCAAACCATCTTAATCTTTTACTCCTAATATTTTCTATCACTAGTGCTACTTTCGGGCTTCCTCTTATATATTAATTCCTAATCTCTGTCCATTCGAGTGTATTATGTAAAGTAATTTTTTTTAACGTAGGGTTTTTTATTTATTATAAAGTTGTGGGTCACCCCGGGTAAGCTCATGGGACCTGTGTTAGGGCTCAATTTTTTTGCCAAACATGGAATTATTTACTTGTGTATGTAAGTTTCTTTGTTACATTCTGATCTGGGGGGATGTAATGACAACAGATTTGCTGTCAGTCCTACATTTACGCTTCAATTATCGAGTAAGAAATGCCTAGAGCAGTGTTACCCAAACTTATTGCGGAGACTTCACATCGAGGACCCAACGCGAAGTCTCCGTAATGTGGTCGTCATGCCCCAGAAGGGGGAGAGTTGGCACCAAAACAGAGATGGACTAAGATAAGTTGTATGGATTCAAGAAAACGTGTGCGTTGAAAAGAGGCAAAAGCAAGTAGGCGCGCACGTCTCCATTAGGCGTACGGGCCATTGCCCGGTGCCGGTGCTGGTGGGCTTGTCCCTGATACTTAAAACTTATTGCCCCAAGTACCCTTGTTTAAGTTCTAATCTGGTCGCGAACCCCTAACCCCAAATAAGATGAAATAAACTATCTGTTGAAAATATGGTTTTCAATTTCAAATAGAGTTAACAAATACAATAAGTATCGAAAGGGAAAACAATGTTCATGGGATGGGCGGGCTAATGGGCTTTTTTCCCGTCGCAAATTGAATTACTTTGAGGAGTAATTTTAGACAGCCAACCAATGGTGGCCATTACGTAAATATTTCCGCAAACCCCTACCGTCTAAAGGGGAACCCCTAGAGGTTCGCGAACCCCACTTTGAGAAACCCTGACAGAGGATAAAAGCGATAAATAGCCGAGCTGGTTTCAGTGATCGCTACCAATAACGGAAGTTAAGTAACACAGAGTGCGAACAACCAATTGGTTGGGTGACCGCCTCTAAGTGGGGCCTTTTTTAAACTTTCCGTTTCTGTTATAAGCCGATTTAAGGGCATTTGGTCGGCTTGAAAACACTTCAGCTGACCACTTGCTTGACACTGCACCGGACTTATTCTACGGTTTGGGGAACAGCCAATAATTGCTGCTAATAGCCACACAAGCCAAATCAAACAAATAAAAAGCGAACCTTGGGTTTGGGTCGTATAATATACCTACACACACCTAGTCTGTCTGCTAAAAGTGTTGGATGCGCGAGATAAATTAAAAACTACATTTCACGCCTTTGATCACAAAGTGGGGTAGGCAGAGGCAATTGCTAAGCAAACGTACGTTGTACCAAGTGTATTTAATCCAACGTGTTGGAGGTAAATAGGTATGTCGTCTTTTATATCGTTCACACACCTTCTGGTATATGAATTTCATGACGTTGTTTTCCTTCACCGTGTAAGCATTTACACACATCAAAAGTGTCTAGGGATCAGGTACATTTTAGAAGATTGCAATCAACAATATATTTTACTTAAACTGAATTCATTCATAATTTATTCAAAATGTGGTGATTAGTCATTCATACAGGCATGGGGAATTAGGTAGGAGACCAATCCGGAAGATTAGATTTGATTTAAATAAATTTGATTTTTTTTAGAGCTTAAAATGTACTTGATCCCTAGACACTTTTGATGTGTGTAGTAGCGAAAATAGGCAATTGAAAAACATATTCATTGATGCAAGCTTAGTACAAGTGCATTCCGTATCGAAACCACAATCTTTAATTTGCCACCTGTCATGTATGTGTCAGTGGCGTGGTCGTCGTCAGACCATATAGGCAAAAAGACTCTGCCTACCTTAGTATTTTGGCTACCCGACCTAATAATAGAGTTATCGCTAGATCTTTTTTTGTTATACGCACGACAGAGGCTAAGAAACGTCCTGTGTTTTGTGCGTGAGTAGATAGGTTGGTACCTATATTTCGTAAAGACAAGTTACTTACACATAGGTGTCAACCCTTGGGGATCACTGCCTACCTTATCATAAAAGCCAGTGTATGCCACTGGTATGTGTTGTGTAATGACGTATTCCACGTATAGAATAAAGCTGTGTATAAGTACCCGTCACCGTGGTTGGTCATTTCGCACTCCTGCGCTCCATAAGTACATACTCACCATCCCAATTACCCCACCACCAGGGCAGAGACACTTGTACAGAGATAATAAATAAGTAATTGGGCGGTTTTTGTTTGGGTAAAGTAACAGGTTTGGTTTGTAGAGACCGTTCTCGATAGACATGCAACGATTATTAACGACTTTCTGATGGAAGGATTCATTAAGATATAGATGGACCAGTGGCGTGCACTGGCTTTTACGACAAGGTAGGCAGTGATCCCCAAAGATTGACAGGTAACTTATCTTTACGAAATATAGGTAACCTGTCTACTCACCCACAAAACACTATGTTGTGAGTACAACAAAAAAGGATCTAGCAATAACTCTATTATTAGGTCGGGAAGCTACAATACTGAGGTAGGCAGTGTCTTTTTATCTTTGTGGTGTGCACGCCACTGAGATGGACGTAATATAGGAGGTACCCCAAACTATATTCTACTATCTCGTACGCGTAGGCATGTCGGGGTCAGTCTCTTAACTACTCGCCCCCTCATACATACTTTCATATACTCACGTCCATAATATCTAACGGGATAGACACCGCACCTCACCGAATTGTGGCTGGCATGGTCGGCACCCTACAAGGGTTGGCCGGCAATAATTAATTTCTTTCACAACTCTCTTTTTAATCTCTTGACAAATCTTTATGTTGTTTTGGCATTTATTTATTTTTTGTGTATTATTTAAGTAGGATTTTTACACGTATATTTTTAAATGTTATTAAATAATTATACACTGTCTTTCTGTGTTGGCCTGTAAGCGTTTTACCATGTTTTTGTTAAGTTTTATTTTAATTTATAACTTTTAAAAAAGCGTCTGTGGTCCAGTTGGTCGGATACTTGACTTGTAACCGGGAGGTCGCGGGTTCGAGTCCGGCTACTGGACGTGTACCAATGGGACTCTTTTTCAGAGCCTATGTAAGCAACGCAACGCTCGTACGGTGAAGGACAACATCGTGATGAACCCGCACACCACAAGGTGTGTGAACCCTATAACGGCGATGGGCTCACCCCCTGTCACGTTGGGTTAAATACGCTTGGTGAACCATGGGCATTTGCTTACTAAGCAAGTGCCTCTGCCTACCCCGCTTTGGGATTTTTTTTTATAACTCTCACTAGTAGTGTATGTGTCGTTGGCTTCCAAAATAAATAAAAGTTGCTAGAAGCAACTAAGCTATTACGCGTTTGCAGATAAAGTACCGCAGGTAAATACACCTCCACATTAACTTATAGGAAGTAGTTTTTGTTTTATGACGTAATTAGGGATTTTTTTTATGTTTCATTGAAGAGAAGAGGAAGTGCGTTTCGCCACTAAGGAAGACAGTTTTTATATTTTGTTTTCAATATGAATTAGTATCTGCACCCTGCCGTGTTATCTCTGATTTATCTGTCTATACTGTTCCGGTTTAATATTCGGGATAAATAATTATCACCATGACACCCACAAATAGCTTGGCTTTCAATAGAGAAGAAAACTCGGAGTTGAATACAGATGGCGCTTTGTACGCTTGACTCATATCGCACAGTTAGAACAAAAGGGGCACAAAACGAAATGTGTCATTTTATGGAATTGAACCTTAACATAAAAGATACAAAACTTAAATTACAAAATCGGCATGTTTCGTATTGGGTCCTTTTTCTTCTAACTATGCGATATGGACCAATGACAGTGAGGAAATCTGTCCTATGAACATGATCAGATCATGTTTTGGATCAAGCGTAACTAGCACAATTAGTTCATGAGTGTTCTACCCCATTGGTAAAATAATATACAATGCATACATACACTCACTTTCTTTATCGCAAAAACGGGGTGGATAGAGCCTTCATTTAGCGTAATGAAGAGTTGCCTGTATGGGACTACAGTTAAAAGTTGCTAGCTCATAGCTTGAAGAAACCAAACTCTCCAGTCCGCTCCTACGACGACGAAGAAAGGCAGTTAATGCTCTTAAATAATATTGGAAATCCTTTCTAAGTCGAGCATACATACCACACTTGTCGAGCTTTTGTATTGTCCAATCATTTTGCCATAATTAAATAAATATATAAATATTTTATAACAACACACACATTGCCTTCATCCCATGTTAAGTAGCTACAGCACTCTATATGAAATAATTCTATTTGAATCCCAGATCATCACGGGATGATATCCATAACTTTGTGATATTGGTATAGACATAAAACACAGTTATTTATATGCAAAAACATTTAATGTACATCTAATTTACACAGTTTATATATAGCGTTATATAGTCAACAGTTACACAGTGGTCTATGTTACGCGGTATATTCTGAAAGCCACGATTGTAAGGTCGGTGTACACTAGGTTTAAGTGGCTTTCGAATTAGTCCGTAACACAACATTTGAAAATGTAATAATTTAATTTGTAACTGTTTACTCGGAATGTAGAGTCTTTCTTCGCGTTAGTACAAAATATTGGAATTTCATTTGTGTGTACATTATTTTGTTCCAACATCACGAAATGGTGGGATTTGATGCAGCTGATGATTGGCATATAACTAATATACATTTCATTGTATGTCAAATATCTTTATAATTTTCTTGAGTACAAAAGTATATAGTAGCATTTATAGATGTGTGTACATAGTAAGAAATACAAATGGCTAATTTTAGAGTGAGTACAAAATAGATAAGTTAGATTCTATTGGCATCAGTGGCATCAAATCGCGTCACGTGATCTAATTAAAAGTTATTCTACAACACAGAACACATCATATTAAAATGTACAAATCGCTAACAATTTCTTATATATATTTAATACAATATGCACATACAATAATATAATATTGTTATATCATTTATGACATTTAAGACGTAGCGCCTTATTTGTAAGGCAAGGCTTTTATGTACAGCAACTGCTGAGATTCAGTTAGTGCGTTCCAACTAACTTATAAATACCTACTAGTTAACAATTTGTTTGTTTGTTTGTTTTAAACATTGGGAACAATGAAACCTCGACCAATGTGCTCGGAAAATAATAACATTATTTTTTATTAGAGCGTCATTTTCGACGACAAAATATTTAAAAGTTCATAATTATTTGATCAATTTAATCACAACAATATTATAATGGAATAGAATATTTCATGAATAAACCATTATTGGTTAAATTAATTCGCTCCCGTGTTCTCATTCTTATACAAATTAATACAGTATGTACAAAGAAATTTAACATAAGGTACGTTAACAGATTGTACTTTTTTGCACGTTTTCACATAAAAAAAAAAATCTCGAAGCAAACAAACACACATATAAATTATTATATAATATTAACATCGAAAAGTATTATTATTTCAACAGTTTCTGTTCCTCTGTGTACAATGACAAAAAATAAACGTGTATCTTGCTAGGTTTTAAGTTTCAGGTTATTTAAATTTGTGAAATTATAATTTTGAAGAAACTGAATTAAATGAAATCGCATCGTAAAATTTATTAAACTGTATGAGAGTCTGCGATCGAGTCTTGACTGTGTCTATTTTCAATTCAGTATACCCATACTAATCTACGACGCGACGTGACAATGAAGGTAGAACATTTTTTTAATGAAACGCGTACAGACATTATAACTCACTATTTCGAATAAAGACAAGCTCGAGCTTACCTTTGTTATTTTACTCGACGTTTCGAAGCAGTTGCGTATGCGTCGTGCTCACGAGTGGACTGAGTGAACGTCGAGTAAAATAACAAAGAAAAGCTCGAGCTTGCCTTTGAGTTATATTCTCGCCTATACACCCGGTGAACAATATTGAATTAAAGTAGAAGTTACCTTCTTCAGCTTCTAGCAAACGAGATAAATACAAGTCACAACACAGTCACATTATTCTTTAAAAAATACATGTATTTTAAGTAGTATTATTCCAAAAGATCAACCTTCATTATGTACTTTTTTAAGATCGCGAGGTATCATATAAATAATACATTTATATATAATGAAATCCGGATAGTAAATGGTTAAACAAGACAGACAAATATCAGTGTTTATGTAGGTACATACATTATTTTTGTAAAGTGGACTGTCATTAAGTGCCTTATCAGTGTTATAACCTTGTGCATAATATTGTAATAAAATACCTTTTTGTAAACAATGGGCCATCTGTTGCCGATGTGACCAGTCACCCTCAGTTTTATAATGTACTAGTGGAATCGACAGGCGTTGTCCTGTCTTAACTATGAATATAAAATTAGTATAACCTCCAGGGCGGCCTGTGCCCAGCAGTCGATGTCATTCTTTTCTTTCATAAGAACTCTCTGCTGTCATTGATAAGCACAACAAAGGAAGAATTAGTGAAATCAGTGCACCCGTCCCGAAGTTAAAACATGACAACGGAAAGTGGCATTGATTTTTATATGTATAGATAGATACATACGTAGTTAATACAATAATTATTTGTAGCCGGTTCAAAAGAGGGTTGGATAGACATGGCTATCTAATTTGGTAACACAGCAGCAGATGTTGAACACTATCCCTCGTTTTCATAAAGTTAGAACAGCGTTAGTGAACTGTTAGTAAACGTCTCATAACCTGGTCAAATATACGCCAAATACGGTCAAACCAATCTTTAAGTTGATATACGTCAACTAGTTAGTCTACGCTTTAACTTTTTTATGAATACGACGGTTAGTTAATGTTTTCATGCTGAAGAAAAGACTTACCATTATATTTATGTTCATGGGTATATATGATTTATTAGTTCGGTTCAGTTTAGTGATAAAGCACAAATTCCCATGAAAATAAATGTCAAGTTACGCCTTTTCTTCATACAACAAAGTAACACGTCAACATAAGTTTTGATAGGTACATTATATGTATGTATATAAGTAGTTATAAAATAAATACACAACAATCTTCACAAGTATAGGTACATAGGTTACTTAACGTTCTGGTATCTTAGAACGCTTTTGCATCTTCCGCAAGGCACTTAGGAAAGTAGAAAATTTCAAAACAACAATTATTTTAAACGATCGTAGTTAGACTATCATAGAAAGCATAGTGAAACATAGCAGTCACCCTCTTAACAACAAAAAAAAATACAGTTCTCACTTTAATTTGTGCTCATTTATAGTGTTAAAAGTATTAAAAAGAATTGTACACGTTTTTAAAATAATACAAACAAACACATCTGCTTCATACTGACTACTTTATCAATGAGATGAAAGATAAAGGCACTTGGTTGTGTCTCCCCCTCAACTCTATTTCAAAATACGAGATATTGTACTTTGTTGTTTTATATGTAACACAGAAATAGCCTAGTCGCTTCGTCGCGATGTCAAAAAAAAACAAACATTTTTTTAGTGGGCGTCAAAACACGCGAGTGTTGGCGGAATTTCTGTTTGAATCGTAAAAGAGACCGGTTCCCATTATTTCTATTATCCACTCGAATGGTCCTTGAATATTACTTCCTATGAATACGAAACGAAATCTGTCGTTTATCTATAAACTGTATGATAACTCCATGTATAACAATATATATACTAATAAGTATATAAGTAACGCGTTGTCTTAATTACTCTGTATGATTTTATCTACAGATAACTGAAGTTACATTTTGTTGGGTTAATTGTTTTACTGTGCTATGATTGTTTCGTAATGTTTTTGCATAAAGTCTTCTATTGCTTTGTTCACAGATAGCGGTTTCGTGGTGCTGCAAGGCACTACGTACTGGACCGATCTGTTCGTCAGACACTTTCTGTTTCAAGAGGACAAGTCCATAGACTGCGACGACCTACTGTTCTTCGTGAGGAAGCGACACGTGAAGGGTTCATCTCGACATCTGCCCAAGTACGAGGTTTGTATTGCAATATTCATATTTTTCTTTCTCTCATATTTCTCAAGTTTAGAACAGAATGTTACAGTACCTACATTATAGTATACAAGGCGTACAACGTTACAACAACTAAATTAAAAAAAAATATTAGCTGTCCCGGCAAACTTTTGTTTTGCCATAGGAAGTCGCCTTTGTATCTCGTTTATTGCATGAAATACACCTTTTAAACCTTGCCTGTACTTCCGCGAATTCAAGACCCAAAATAAGCCAAATCGATCTAGCCGTTCTCGAGTTTTAGCGAGACTAACGAACAGCAATTCATTTTTATAAAGATGAAGTAGTCAGAGAATCAGATGCGTTGCGCTTTAAAATAAACAACAAGCAAAACAATAATTATTAAACTAATCGCTCTAAAACGTTTCATTACACGGGTCCAGTACACTCGATAACCATTTCAACGACTACTTAATACAAATGTCGCAACGTCACTGTACTTTTATCGGTTTATGTGCTGCGATAAGGGCGATTATTGTGTATCGTAAATCAATATTCGCTTCTTATCGGGGACCGTTTAGCAACGAGTGCACTGGCGTCGTGTGGAATGTGCCTAATTCAGTCGTATGAATGTGTGTGGATGATCTTAAACTAGAAGTGTGAAACGGACGTGAGGCTTGATTGCTATCTATAAATGTGACTCTTGAAAGAAAGGGTTGCATTTCGCATATGCAAATAGTCCTGCTCAAGTGGCGGTTAATGAATGAAACGTGTAAAGATGAAAGTGTTCGCGGCGGCTAAAGCTGTGTAACTCCAGTGCTGGAGGAGTGCGTCTGTTTGCTCGCGTGCGGTCTCCATGTAGCGACTTCTCATTAACTTACAATAACTAAATAGACCGAAAATCACTTGTAAATCGAGTATCACATCCACCGTCGCGTCGCTACTCTATTACTAATATGTAAAATACAATGAAAGTCAGTTGGACCCGTTCTAGTAACACCGTCCGGAATGCAAGTCTATTTAGTGACTGTAAGTGATTTTCGATCAAATATCATAACATTTACACATAGCACCATTTGGATAATACAAAAAATCTATGGTGATTCGTTGAAAATATAAAACGCTATTTTCGACAACATCCAATTGTATGTAATTCATAATTTTATAGTATTAGGATATCTAACGTATAAAAATATTGCCTGTCGAGATTCTTGTACTGGCGCGGGCTCCGGGGGCTCCGGGCGCTCCGGGAACTGTTCAACACTACCAAAGTAAACTAAACAAGTCACTTAATTCCTAGTCAACAGCAAAAGCATTGTTTCGATTACATAACGCACACATAGTCAAGTGTTTATATCACAGTGGTGTCGGGCGGGGTTGTTGCAGACGGAGGTGGAGGTGTTCCGCAAGGACTCGAAGAAGCTGCCGATCGGGGACCCCGAGATCGACTGGGAGGAGACGGTGTACCTGAACCTGGTGGTGCACCAGTTCGAGTACACGCTGACGCTGGCGGTGTGCACGCGCACCAGCCCCAAGCAGCTGCAGGTGCTGCGACGCGCCAGCCACGCGGTGAGTCCCCGCGCGCGCTCACTACCGCAGCCGGCTGAACAGCTTGGAGCGCGGCCAGCCCAGCGGCCAGTTGTAGCGCCGCGGCACCGGCGCGCGCACGTTGCGCTCCAGGTACGTGAACACCCAGTACCACCACTCGCGCTGGATCATCAGCTGCTGCCGCGGACCCGACGCCAGCAGCGAGTGCACCGCCCAGAACAGCCGCGTCGTGATGTAGTACGCGATGATCACGTCCACCGTGTAGTGGCCGTGCGCCAGCAGCACGAAGCCCACGCCGCTCAGCGCGCAGCCCCACAGCGCCCAGTGCACCGGCCACATGCGCCGCGGCGAGTACTCCGCCACGATCAGGTAGCTCAGCACCAGCACCATCGTGTGCCCCGAGTAGATGTAGTCGCCGCAGTACGTGTGCTTGCCGTTGATGGACATCCCGAACCCGGAGATGAGGTAGAACATCCGCTGGATGATGACGAGCGGCGTGGTGCCGTTGCTGCTCCGCGGGCTGCAGTAGTACGTGGTGCTGGACACCGGCAGCACCGTCACGAACATGGTGACGGACCGGTACAGGTACAGCAGCCCGATGATGAAGAACAGCCGCCGCGCCACGATGAACCGGTGCTTGTGGAACACCACCACCAGCATGGCGGTGGTGGTGGACACCATGATGATGTACTCGGAGACGGCCAGGCCCCAGTCGCGCGCCGCCACGTTGTCCAGCACGATGTCGCCGAGCGGCGGCGTGGTGCTCCGGTCGGGCAGCCGCTCGTGCACCAGCGACAGCGACATCATGTTGATGCACACGCACACGAATAGGAACAGGAACGAGACTATCGTCTTCCATATCTCTTTGGGGTATCTGTTCTCCCGGACGGTGCCGGTGGGCATCTCGACGACGAAGGCCCCGCCGCGGTCGCGCTGGGCGGCGGCGGCGTTGTCCTGGTCGGACTCGTCGGTGGGCGGCAGCGTGTCCAGCTTGCGCGCCAGCAGCGGCTGCGACTGCGTGAACTCCTGCGAGGAAGGCATGGCGGCGGCGGGCGGCGGCGGCGCGTCCTCCGACTGTCTCTCGGGGTTGTTGTTCAGGTCATTGGGTTTGAGCGGCTCAAAGTTGATTCCCTTGATGTCCTCGCGGGCGGTGTGCGCGCCTATGTCGGCATGGCACGCGTCGTCGGCGGCGGAGGCCGGCTCCGGCTTGGCCGCCTCTTCGGAGGCGAGGTACAGGCGTACTGACGCGACCAGCGGCTCGGCGGGTGGAGGCTCCTTGTCCGGGGAGCGCGTCGAAATAGTCATCCAATCACCATTGGGCTGGACGGCGCCTGGAACGATAAAAGATACGCGGTTATCATCTCGCAACCTCTAATCTTGATAGGGAATCAAAGATACGTGACATGTTCTAGCACATTCCCTGAAAATCAACCAACCAGTTTTGTAACGTCCTCTATTTTTTTATTATTGACAAATCTGTTAAATGTTGGAGATAACGATATCTGAACGATTACGAGTGCGGCGCGTTCAAGTGATGCACATGTACACACGGACGTATAATAACGTGTAGGTAATGTAGTAGAATCTAAAGAGCAAAGTCTCGGTAATGTTGTAAAACCAGTTTGTTATAGAAACTGCTTTGGAATTTGACAGCAAACACTAACTACTTTGCGAGTTTTACGCGATCATCAATTTCCGCGCAAACGTGGAATAATTCCGCGTGTTGGCAGCCCTTCGCTCTCCCGTCCTATCACCCTCGTCTCGTTCACTAGTATTTATAGAAGTGTCCGGGAGATTGGCGTGACTTGTGCCTGAACGATACAAACATTGGTTTGATTGTAATGCTACACCCACTTCGCGAAGTAAACAATGTGCAATACGCGGTTCAAAGACCGAGAGGCTTTCGGCGGGTTGCTTCTTATTCCGATATACAGCAATTACGAGTGCACAGTGGAGTAAGATTGACGTACAAACAACGTTCTCGTTCGCGCTTCGCCGGAGCGCGGCCTACTAGAGCCGCGGCACATTCAGCATCCGACAGTGTTTTCTCTTTTAACTTTCCGAATTTTGCACTTTGTTGTCACCACAATTTATGAATGGGCTCTCACCTGGTCGACACGTGAACCGTCACGCTCATCGATTCGCCCTTCGTTCAGACGGCACAGAATCGACTCCACTAATATCACAATCACGTAAATGAGGTCGGAACTCGGACCTGTGTGCACTGCACATGCATGGAGTTAACGGCACTCGTGTGGCATTCCACAATCACTGGCCACTACGCACGGGGGAATCGACCGCGTCCGCTGTCTCTCGATTTGGATTTATATATTTTTATGAGGCGCGGTGAGCGTTGGCGCGAAGTGTGCGCGGCGGCGGGGAGGAGACTGGTCGGTTGTCGGCGGGTCGCGGTGGCGCGCGCTCGGCCGGCGTCGGGCCGCGTCGGGCGCGCTCGGCGGCGCTCGGCGGCCGCGAGGGGTGACGTCACGTGGTGACGGCGCAGGCCCTTCCCGAGCCCCCGCGCGCCCCCTCCCGGCCTGGACGTTGGCGCCAGTTCCCACTCTATCCGCCCGCATCGACGCCGCCGAAGCTCACACAAACTTCCGACTAACTTTTACTTTCGTAGCCATTGTTGGGTTGTACGAAAATCAATTTTTCTCGCCTATTCCAGTTCGGACGTTTTAAATTAGTAACGGCCTAGTTACTCCCGTTGTGCATACGGAGGGTTTGTGGTCGTGTGCGATGCTAATAAGGTTAGTGAAGATCAGGTTTCAGAGCTATGGGTAGGTATAGAGGTAGACAGTTCCGACCCTTACCGAGATTGGAGTGAGCTACTCTCCGATAGAAACAGCCAGAAAAATTGGCTCAGGTCAGTGGACTTGTTGATCGGGCCTTGCCCGTGTCTGCAGACTGCACAGATAGCGTGGCGAGGAATGAATGACATTGTTATTACGATTCTGACCTCTATTCTCGCGCCAGAAGAACCAGTCGCTGTCCTCTGTATGATTTAATAATTCTCAGCAGTACCTATGTAATTAGGTGTGGGCTTCTCCTAATTACGTTGGAAAAAATGATGACGTTTCTGCCACACGCGGATCACGTGTTTGTAGTAACAGCCTCTTTTACAACCGACGTATTCATACAAGACAAGACAACAAAACAGTACATTTATTTACTTTGCCAAGCACAAATTTACACACACATAAAAGAGAAAAGGAATATAAAAATACACAAACACAGATGAATAGGCACAGTGTGGCTGTGCTTGTCAGCGAAGAGGAGACTCCGGCTCAGCATCAAGTCACGGTTACCAGCGACGCTGGTCTTCCGCCGGCACTCAGTGAGAGGGGCGATCATCATCATAGAACAAACTTTACACCTACAATAAGTAATAGCACACGAGAAAATGGAAAATGAAATTACTAACACGTGTAATAACTATTACATCCATCGTGTCTAACCATTACGAGGACACATGCGACCCATTGGCGTGATGACAATAAGACTTGTCTTGTTATAAGTTGATATTCCTCGAAAGTGTTGATTCGATATTCGCGTCTCATTAACCGATTTGAATCCAGTCTCGCTGTGTTGCTCCCCTTATAATAATAACAACGACGTTTCTCACTGATCACCATGATAACAAATAATTATCTATGTAAACGATGCAATATGATACTTCCCTTTCCGGCAATTCATATGTTACATAAGCTGCTGTAGTACCTAAAGCTAAATAACCTCGCTAATCCAAAAGGAATAATGGCTAAAGATTCTGTAGTACCTAGTTTCTCGAGTTCTTGGGTTCGAGGCCGGCTACCTGTGTACCAAGGGGTGTTATTCTCAGGTCCTATGTACGCTACGCAACGCTCGTACAGTGAAGAAAAACACGAGTGTAGGAATCCTATAAAGGCGACGGGCTCAACAAACTACACACATCAAAAGTGTCTAAGGATCAAGAACATTTTTAGCTCTAAAAAAAATCTAATTTATTTAAATCATATCTAATCTTCTGAATTGGTCTCCTACCTAATTGGATACCCTATGCCTGTATCAATGACTTATCACCACATTTTGAATAAAATATGAATGAATTCAGTTTTTGTAAAATATATTCTTGATTGCAATGTTCTAAAATGTACTTGATTAGACACTTTTGATGTGTGTATTAAGTTGGGTGAAATACGCTTTGTGAACCGTGGGCTATTTGCTAAACAAGTTCCTCTGTCTAGTCTCTGCTAAGTTTTTTTTTGTTGTAATCTAGGTCATGTGGTCTTTAATTCTTCATATTATACTGTTTTCCTAAAATCACTACAGCGCCATTTTCTGTAATACAAGAAGTTATGCGAGGTAACATTAAGAAATAAGATTTCTCCGATAGAATGCTAGAAGTCATTAAGTACTAAGTATTATCTTATTACAGTTGAATAATTTCGTTGTTTGAACGCGTTAATCTCAGGAAATACTAGTCGAATATTAAAAAAATATTTTCTGTTCAATTGTTTAGGAAGTAGGTACTCACAGAAATTGAGGCAAACGAAATACAATCCTACCATTAAAAACGCGAAGGTTTTGGATGTTTGTTACTCTTTCACGCAAAAGTTACAGAACTAATTTCAATGAAACTTAATGCCGAATTTCCCACGGCAACGGGATCAAGTGGGGGTAACACCACCGGGATCCATCGTACTAGATGGATCATTAAAATAAGTGTGTACCTATTTTTTTTTTCATTTACAAGCGACCGACCCGCTCTTACCCGCATTATCATAGAATTACTTTACAAATCTCTTACACAGCCATAAAAATAAGGGGTTTAAGCAGCTTATACATAATCTATTCATGACGTGTCACAAACCGGCATGTTTCGTTTCGTACGTAAATAAGTTAATTTTATTCCCCAAAAACGGTGATCGACTATACCAAGTACTGGTTAGTAAATGTATAATATTAGGTTCTTATATACGTACATTGTTGGATAGTGGTACATAATATCTCTTTTCTCTAGATACGTCATGCGTTTGTATAGACTACAATCCTTATTTACTGATGCAAAAATATCAACCCATACCGCAGTGGCGTGCACTGGCATTTACAACAAGGAAGGCAGTAATCCCCACGGATTGACACCTATGTATAGGTAACTTGGCTTTACGAAATATAGGGAAATATAGGCCAACCTACCTATCTACTCACCCACAAAACACAAGACCTTCGTTAGCCTATGTCATGAGTACAACAGAAAAAGATCTAGCAATAACTCTATTATTAGGTCGCAAAGCCAAAATACTAAGGTAGGCAGTGCCTTTTTGCCTGTATGGTGTGCACGCCGCTGCTATAGCGGTATATAAATCTTACATCAGCAAATATTTATAAGTACAAGCCATTTATTATGAAAAGTATGCACCTCGTAATATAATCCAATACCGGTAAAACGACCACGATACTATTATAATTGTCTTCATTAACACAATGATATTCATTGCCGCTCTAGTTTAGAACGTGGCTAGAGTAATACACACTAACGCAGCAATGTATATATCGATTACAAGAACTACCGTTTTCGTATCTCGATTATCTACGCCGCGGGTCAAAGTATAAGTTCCCGATCGATTAGGCTCAACCGGTCCCCGATTGTGGTGATTTCATCTATTTACTAATCGTAGCATTTAATATACTTCGTGTGGTGATTTACTAATGGGCAAGAATGAATCGTGTATTGTGAGGTATGCGGGTGGCTTGTTACTTAATTGATTGTAACATTAGGCTACGAACTTCTTCGTAATGGCCTCGTTTTTACTAATATAACGCATGTATGTAGCTAATCTAGAAATAACTCAATATTGTTCACCAGGTAGCTGGCGGGTTCCTGGCGGAAGGTGGCGTGAAAGGTACTCGAAACCGAAGGTCATGTATGAAAAGATGTATGAATGTAAATGAAGCGAAAGGGGTATGTCAGGACCGTGACAAATGGATGTAGTCTCTGCCTACCCCTCTGGGAGACAGGCGTGAAATGTATGTATGTATGTTCACCGGGTATATAGTTTTAATGTCTTGGATTGAGTTACAATGTCTGTGCGCGTTTTAATAAAAAAAAAACTAGTGGTAAAGTATCCTATTTCCGTCTCCCGGTTCTAAGCTACCTCTCCACCAATTTTCAACCAAATCGGTTCAGCCGTTCTTGAGTTATAAATGGTGTAACTAACACGACTTTCTTTTATATATATAGATGATCTAATCTAGGAATGTATATATTAGTGAATATGGTGTCTAGATTCATTCAACACTACGAGAGACACTCGTCCATTTGGTAAAGCCCTAAATATAATGAAATGAAGGGTGATGTTTTAAGACTAGGCCGCGGCGGATGCGAGGTCCGCTCGATATGTGCTTTCAAATACGCTTTTTTATGCTAATCCTAGAAAATGCGAATGTTTGAACGTTTGTCCTTCTTTTACACATATACTAATAGCATGTTTCCCGCATGCTTCATCCTATTTTGCGAGAATTAATTCGTCCTGATTCCGTATCTTTATTTCGCCTGGTTCTCAGAGTCATTTAAAAGCCCGTTAGCACGCTTGTCATAATGTCTTGGATTGTCTTTCCTTCGCGGCTCCAGACAGTCATTGTTTCACTATCACCATGTTCAAGTGAGGTCGAAAAACCTGCCCGAAAAATTCGGTATGTTTAGTTTTGCATTATCAGCAAGCGATGCAATCCATACAAAATGATTGTCCTTACAATATTCAGACTATTTTAGACTCGCGCCTACCGCAGACTGGCAAATTAGGTTTAGCTAAACGATGACTAATTTCCTTTTGTTGGAGTCGCTGGAGATAACAACTGAAAATGGAATTACTTTTGTTTGGTGAATAGCATTCCATGGGAACACAAATCACAATCAACATAATGATAACAGACAATAGTTTATGTATTTTGAAGATAGTACACATAGAAATGATGCATCCTCATTCAGTAGTATGAAGATAAGTCGCATTTCTGTGTTCTAGTTCTTTATGCATATCTCCATTGGAGTGTTCCACAATCTGAGCATATTGTCGTCGTGGGCTGATTTCATTATCGTCCACATCTTGGATTGAAGAGCCTTCCGGAGTCTGTAGGCAGTGTTTCTAGGTCATCTGCTGCATTCAGGTCAAGGGAGCGCGCGGGTTGAGTTTTGCGACCTGATCTCGCCGCGTCTGGCTCCTTGTATCTATACATAGGTACATGCAGAGCTCAGACATGTACCTGTCTGTGTTTTAGACTTTATTTGAATTTCAGATGCGCTAAGTGTGTTAAGACAGAGTTAGTTACATCCACTTTTTTATTATTATTATATTATTGTTTGACCACCATCCGCCCTAATGTTAAGCAGCGATGTGGTCTACGATGGACATTTAAAACTAAACTACTAAAACTATTGGGGAGTACGCAGGTTTCCTCCTGATATTGTCCTTTACCTTAAGACCGTTATGGTACCGAGTGTATTGGTACACGCCCGGAAGTGGAATTCGTACCGGGGACTCCCCAGTTCCAAATTAGTTACATTAAGTTGTAAGTACAGGAAAATACATAGAAACATTGAATTTATTTATACCTAAAACAACAGTATAAAAAGACTTATCAAGAAAATTGTTTAAAAAGGCTCTAAAAGAAATGTTTGGGATGTCTCCGGCAGAAGCTAATTAGATGGTCCCTATTGAGATAGTCGTATCTACAAAAAGGAAACATGTTCAGGAGAGAAGATAGAAGTTAATTTTGGATTTTAAAAATAAACTACTTGTGGTAGATACTTCAAATTTACAACAGCTTATAAATTTGAAGTATCTTTACGTGATGTAATAAACGTATAAGTTTATAGATCTTAATATCGCCAATCTAACGGTGTAGAAAAGTACCTACATATTCCTAAAATTGCAGTACCGACATTTTTAATTGGGACCATCGAATTACTAGACAAGTATTGTGTTGATAAATTTAAAATGCCGTGGGAATACCTACTTCCGCATGGATACGCCGTGATCCAGGTCTGACCTTATAATATGATACTCGTGCAGCCATGCTATTTACTATCTAATGACACAATTAACTTCGTAAATCACGTAACATAATAATTATAGCCGGGCGACAAAGGAGATTAAGATTAAGAGCAGAAGTAAGCCAGCTATCACGTTTCAAAAATACCCTTGGGTTTCTCTCTGGTTTACACTATTACTGTTGGATATTAGCCTATATCAAATTACGTAAAAAAGTCTGACTAAAAAGCATTCCTCTAAAGATTAACAACTTTTCACAGGGCGATTTCTTTTAAAAAAAAAATAAAGGCTAATCCCTTTTTTTTTTCGCCAAAGTGTTTTGGTGAAATAAATTCCTCAGCGAAAAAATCGCTGTCATTCGACACTTAGAAATGAACGCTGCTTAGCGATTGTAGTCCATACTGCATTTGTAATAAGGCGTCGACAATGGGCGATTTATTTACGAGTCCTTAAATTATAGGCTGCACACAATACGGTACCTGCCCCGAGCGCGGCACGTCTCCATCATAAATAATAGACTATGAATGAATGTCCGCGGGTTCCTTACTTGTACTAGTGGAACGTTTATTGACTTTTGGCAAGTGAAGTCATATTTTCGTGGAGTGGTTCCCACGAGACCGTAGTTCTGTTGTTTATCTGAATCGTGTGCCGGCTGAACACTATCCTTCCGGTTCAGTAGTATTACCATCTAGTACTGGTGGTAGTATTGGAAATTAGCTAATTATGACTAGTAAGGAAACAGACCATGTTCTTTATTGGTAGCAGGTACTACATACTATAATAAAGGCTTCAAACATTTTAGCTGCAACAATTTGTTAGTACTAAGAAACATTGGATTAAAGGAAAAATATGAAAACGTGTCTTCATCCTACTTGCTAAAGGACTACTTGAAGCATTTCTTAGGAAAGGAATTTACACGGTGAATATAAAATGAATTGAGGGCCAATGAACAAGTCTATGTTAATCTGCAGGAGACCGTGAGAGAGGCCGTGACAAATGAAGATCTGAAGTCTCTGCCTATCCCTCTGGGAGATAGGCGTGAAGAGTATGTATGTATATGATAGATTTATTTATGTCCGCCTAACTCTATATACATATAGTGGTAGATCTGCGTGTCGTTAGTGCTAATTACTAATCTGCTTCAAAGGTTACCCTTCGGGCACATGGAGTTATAAATGTTAATATGAGCCTATAGCTGGCTCATAGCCTGAATAAACATAAATAATTTCGTAGGTCCTGCATTCGGCTCCTATGACATGGAAGGAAGAAAACCAGCTGATACATTCTATTTAAATCCCAGATCAGCATGTAACAAATATACACACATCAAAAGTGTCTAAAGTTCAAGTACATTTTATAGGATTGCAATCAAGAATATATTTTACAAAAACTGAATTCATTCATAATTTATTCAAAATGTGGTGATAAGTCATTGATACAGGCATGGGGAATTAGGTAGGAGACCAATCCAGAAGGATTTCTTACCTACCGTCCACGTCCCAATACCACCTGAGTGAACCGTGGGAAGTTTTTTTTTACCACGGTCTACCTTCTAAATTTAATTTTGGAAATGCTTATATTTATATTTGTGACGGTCCACCTTTAAACCTGCCGATAACAAAATGAAAACAATATCGATAATTTAACATAAGATTACATTTGATTTAAATAAATTTAATTTTTTAGAGCTAAAAATGTTCTTGATCCCAAGACACTTGATGTGTGTAATACTCCCATGATCGTTGTACATATGCTACAATCGAGCAACATGATTTTTAACTCAATATGTATCGCGAGCGGGCAGTGTCCGGCTTGGGGTCGCACGCAGCTGGGAAAGTTCGGAGGAACAAGCCAATTACCAATTTTGCTCGTCGACGTCCTCATTGTGGGAATCGTTGCAAAAAAAAGTTCAGAGGATTGAGTGATAAATCGTAAAATGCTACACACATCAAAAGTGTCTAGGTATCAAGAACATTATTAGCTCTAAAACAAATCTAATTTATTTAAATCAAATCTAATCTTCTGGATTGGTCTCCTACCTCATTCCCCATGCCTGTATCAATGACTTATCACCACATTTTGAATAAATTATGAATAAATTCAGTTTTTGCAAAATATATTTTCGATTGCAATCTTCTAAAATGTACTTGATCCCCTAGACACTTTTGATGTGTGTTTACACTGTTTTCTTGATTTGAGATGTTACTGTCCACTTCAAGTAGGTAGTTCTTTTTGCTGCTAGTGCAGCTTCCCCATGGTTTGTCTCCTTCGCTTTTATCTCAGTTCCAAAAGTTGAAAAACGTATTTAAAGAAAATTATTGTCCAGACATACTTTCAATTTTCTCCAAACGTTATCGAGTTTTGGCTTTGAAACACGTTAAACAATTAACTTAAATTTTTGTTGCTATTGAAAAAGTAAACGATGGAAGAATGATAAAATTTCTTGCTTGCGAGCGGCGGTAACTGATACGTTGTTGCCTTGGTAGAATATAGGGGTATTGTTGTCTCTGGGTTCTCAGCCTCCAAACATCATTATCACACAAATCTTTTTTAATTCCGGCGTCCAACGTCGCATGAGGTAAGCCATTTTTAAACATAGCTACATGAGGTTTTGCTATTCGTCCTGCCTTGACCTTGCGAATAGCGCACGAGTTGTTTGCGCGTTCAGGTCATCGTGTCGAAGAAAAACCTAGAATCTAATTAACTCCGTTATTATGGAGAAAAAAAACCAAATGAAAATTGCCTTAAGATCTTGTAAGAAACTGTTTCGCTCGTTGGAAAATTTAATAATAATATGCAAAAACTGTTTATGGATAACCACGTAAAATATCCAACTGTTTACTTTGTTGGAATTAACATACCTATCTGCGCCTTGAATACAAATAAATACGGATGTTAAAATGCTGAATTACGTAAAAGATACTCCAACTTGATTGAAGCAGAGTAAAATATTGTTTATTACGCGATGTCTTTGACCCCCCAAACTCAAGGATTGAATTATAACCTGACAAATAAGTTCAATATTGTCACAGTTCCATGTAATTGGTGCCGTTTGCGGCCGTTCATTGTTTGGTTTAGGGTCCTTATTGCAGATCTATTGTTGGTATGACTATACAGAGTGTAAAAGGACCCCGAGCAATGATCTTAGAAATGTTATGAACAACTTTTTCTATGGTGACAATGCAGGGAAATTAAAAAAATATTTTTCAATCCACATACAAAATATCATATCCCAAGGCAAATATTGACGAACCCAAGAACGTCTGTAATTGCTCGCGGTCCTTTTACACGCAGCATCTGAAATGTCTGAAGCAGAAGAGGTTTCTGATGTCAATAAAGTGTCCTCTTCTTTTACCTAGCTGTTATATTGCTTTCTCCAACACGCCATGAAATTAAGTCGACTCGTTTTTCCTACACCGTAATTAAAACTGATCGTCTAAAGGAAACGAATGAGAAATTAAATACATACGGTGACTCAGTGTGTGTGTACAAAGAAGCCTTATTACGTCGCAACAAGTACACTCACCCTGCCTTAATCACTATTGTGCAGTCGTGGACAAGCTGAGATGTACAACATGGCGCTTGGATTCGGGGTCAAGTATACACACTGTGGTTGTTTCATCGCTGTGACACCGTAGCGGCATAGATTCGACTAAACCCACCACAACCCAAGCCCTACCTGCCTCCCTCTCAATTGCAATTCTCTGTTCAACGCACACGTTTTCTTTTCTTTTTTTTATCACTACGACCACGACTTTCTTCTTCGACTCCATACAAATTATCTTTGTCCATCCCTGTTTTGTTGCCAACTCTCCCCCTACTTATAGATACGACTAGTGGACGCCCCGCGATTTCACACTTCAGTCGAACTTGAGCGGTTTAGATCATTCATACAAAAGTATCTTTCCGTTAATTCCCGTTCCCGTTCGTTGGGAATTTTTGGAATTCCTTTCTTAGTGCACCCCTACGATACCTAAGCTACGTCCGTTCCAAATTTCAAGTGCCTAAGTTTATCCGTTTGGGCTGTGCAGTGATATGTCAGTGAGTCAGTTAGATGTGCATAGTAGTTTTGCCAAAGACCACAGTAAAAGGAGAGTAATCTTCCACTGAAGTAGACCGAAACCGTGTGATGACGGCGAATAGAATACGTGTGTCACCACCCAATCAACTTATCCCGTATTGGGGGTCGTAAGAGGCGACCGAGGGAATTCTCCAGAGTACGGGCAGCAGCGCTCTCTGTGAGTGAATACACAACACCACTGCGATCGCTAACCCGCCTGCCAAGCGTTAAGCGTGGCGATTATCAGCTTCCCCCCCCAAATGACGGAAATCATTGAGGGAGGCCCTCGCCCAGCAGTGGACGTTATGTGGCTGATGATGATAATGATGATGAATCTAACACTTATTTTTGCCACTGAGTATGGTAGCTGACTCTAGTAATAGTGTTTCGATAGTGGTGGAATTTAGGTTAGGTTTGTATACTTAAATCTATTACGATCGATACGATGTTAGTAGCTCTTCAGGACTGTAAGTATGTCGGAGATTTAATGAAACATTGTTACGGTACACTGTAGGTAAGTATTGAACATTATAAAGTAGATTACAGGTTTAGTCTAAATCCGTCTCTGCCGCGCTAAATGGAATAATCCATTCAGCCTTAGAAGGAGCCTGCAATATAATAGGTAAGTAGAGATGGTAAGATCCAATGGCTTTTGCTATTTGACATAGATTGATCTGAATAAATTATGCATTTCTGTTTTTCTTGGATAATTAAAACGTTGAGCATTTTGTTGAAGTTTTTTTTTGTAATATGTTATTTCTCGTACAGGTATACGCCTCGCCAAGCCGACGCAAAATGGATTCTAAAGGCGAAGGAGAGGAGATGACCTACCCACACATCTGCTTCATGGTGGACAACTTCGATGAGGTAACTGTTTAGACCTGAATTTGACTGAACAATCAGCTTACAGCACAATCTTCAAAACTTTTTCTAATCACTATGAACAAGCGTTTGACAACCATCCTGCCTGATGTTAAGCAGCGATGTGGTCTACGATGGAGCACACTTGTTCAGTAGGTACCTATTCACCCGCGACTTGAAGATCTTCAAACTATACTGCTTTGTCGTTAATTTGTACGCCGGATGATTTTTTTTAATTTCTTGATCTCAGAATGTGTTCCGAATAATATAGTAGGTACTTGAAAAGCACTCGACTGCTTAATGTGTATCACATTGAATTGGTTAATGTGTGTACAATCATTTTAACAGCACAGTCGTAGACGCTGATTATTACTTCCAATCTTATTCTCATCTAAATCTGTAATCATAAAATGAGCCATAAGCTTCCGAAACCAACACCATTCCACGCGTACAAAATAAAATTTCGCTGACAAATGAACTAACACATTGAAAGTTTAGTTGATATAGCATATTATGACTGTTCACTGTCACTGAAAGGGTTATGTTTATGCGTTGTGCCAACACCTTGTCTAAACATCCCACAGCTGCAGGGTCAATCAGATGGATGAAGCAAAAAAAAAACAAACAATAGTTGTTTTTTGTCAGTTTTATCACACGTCATTCGTCAGTATTTGCAATCGTGTGTTGTGATGGATGGGATAATACAACATGTAAGTATTTCTTGTCTGCATACAATTGAGTACTTTATGCTTATCTGTTTTTTTATACACCTCTGACAAACGACGTCTTGGTTCTAAATAGCCATCGTCCTATGTAGGAGGGTGTGAGGTAGAATTAGAAAATAAACGAGCGAGTAATTTTTAGGATGCAGACTTTTTAAGATCTGGGTACTAAATGACACAATAGGGAATTTTCTTTGCATTTTTTCTGACAGAGAACTATCATTACTGTCCTACTTTCCAAACCATGTTTGACAGTAATAACAGTTATCCGCCCGAAAATCAAAAATGTCAGATAAACGTCAAAAAATCGCCATTACAGGATGAGGAATTGTTTACCGGAAGGTTTGTAACCTCTCGTTTGTATTGCTTAGTATAGTTGATTGAACCTTTGGAGACTTAATGGCTCTTAGCTCACTTTTATCCATTCACATTTGGCCAAATCCGTAAAAAAGCTCCTAAATTCAGTCAATTGTAATAAACGTCTCTTTTGGACACATTACAAATCTTATAACATAGTCTTTTTTTAGGAATTTGGACACTAATCGGGAGCGATATTAGATCGCTTTTTGATTGTGTTTACATTTTTTGGAATGTGTCATGTCATGGCGGAAATTGGCAGTGACCAGTAGCAAAAACGAAATCGGTATAACTATGTATACACACATAGTTATAACTAAGGATAATTACTACGAGTTGACCCGATGAGTCGAGACGGCAAATAGTAAATGGACAGCCGTATCGGATCGACTGTAATCGTGTTTAGAGTAATTGAAAATTACCGAGGGGATTGGTTTTGACCTTGATATCGTTTTTCCTTAAGGTAAGGTTTCATATTTTGTAGTGGACTCGACAGACTTTGTCCTGTCTTAACTACTAATATGAATATTAAATTAGTATAACCTCCAGGGTGGCCTGTGCCCAGCAGTGGATGTCATGAAATATAAACTATCCTATCTCTCAAATTGGGCGAAATTACATATAAATGCCAACTTTTGTGAATATCGGTAACCTTGGTGAAGAGTTCATGACACTGGATTTTTATATATTAAGTTAAGAAGAACGGATAATATACTTCAAAGTTTCTAAAAAACTTAGTAAAGAAAATACACTTCACGCCTTTTAATCCTAAAGCGGGGTATGCAGAGGCACTTGTTAAAGCAAATGCCCACGGTTCACCGAGCGTATTTAACCCAACGTGACAGGGGGTGAGCCCATCGCCGTTATAGGGTTCACACACCCTTTTACTCATTAAAGGTGCTATATAGGTTACTGGTGCAGCATAAATTCACTCTCTAGTGAAGAGGACAAAACCTGGACATGCCCTCTAGGTCACTTTTGCTCTGGAGAAATGAACAACGCGTAAGAGTATCTGTGACCTAGACCAGTCCATCCCTTTTTTTTTACCCGGAATGTATGTATATACAATAATATGGAGCAGACATTAACAACATGTTGTTCATTCGTCGCGGGTCGATACGCCAGCATCGATTCCACTTGACACTGCGCTGGTTGGCCGCGACCTTGCTGCGCCGGCGCACTATTAATACGATGCTAGTACCTGGCGCGCGTACGTGAAGCTCTATGTTGTAAGGTTTAAAAGCGATTATTGCGTGTCCCTGTTCTAAATTAATCTGGTCATTTATTATGTACTGTTTAGGTGATTTTTTTATACACTCGAATGCATCACAGAAATCCTGTGTGAAATTACTAACTAAACAAGCTGTAGTCTCTGTTTCACTTATAGTGAGCGTCAACTAGTTAACGTTTTAACTTTTCGATAGTTGGTCTACAAATTGTTTATCTAAAGCCACACGGTCTTATCTAGTGGACGCCCCGCGGTTTCATTCGCGTAGTTCCAGTATTTCATACAAACTATAACACCCTGCTTTTAGTGACGCGTTCCACATGATAGGGATGAAAAGTAGCCTATGTCCTTTCTCAGGATCTAAAGATTGTCTGTGCCAAATTTCATCAGAATCGGTTGTGAGGTTTGAGCAGGATAGACAGAGTTACTTTCGCACTTATAATATTAGTAAGGATTCTCGTGTTTTCAAGATTTTTGGTGTGAGTTTGTTTATCTATTTCGCCAGCAGCGAGCGTGTCAACGTTCGTACACTTTGCAGACATGAGAGCACTTGGCTCTGCGGAGTTCTGTTGCATCATTTACTCGCCTATTTGTTTTTCTCTTGTCGCGTTTGTTTGTGTTGTTGCAAAATTGTGGACGGCTGTAGTGTAACCCTCAGTGTGTTCTTAGTGGTTGGCACAAAGTCTCTTTTTTTGTTGAGACTGTTCAAATAAGCATAATATGAATGTATGTCGTGTGTGGCGTGTATGGAGAGATGTTTGAATGTAGATGCAGCGAAAGGAGTATGTCAGGACCGTGACAAATGGAGACGTGTGCGTGTGGGGTGTGTGAGAATCTCTGTCTACCCTTCTATGTATCAATACATACAAATACAAAATGTTTATTGCGTTCTAAGTGTACAGTAAGGTTGTTATAATATAGGTTTAGTTACAACTTAGAAGTCATTTTCTGACATTGCAATGTTTAAGGTACCTAGTAGAAGCTTAAAACAAAGTTTACATAGTTTAAAACAAAGTCGCCATCCGTTGTCTGTCCCTATGTATGCTTAAATCTTTAAAACCACGCAACGGATTTGAATGCTGTTTTATTTACTAGATAGAGTGATTCTTGAGGAAGGTTCATATGTTTAATACATGCAAATAATAGCAGAAAACAACGCATCAACCTTTTCCGGTTCAATTAGTGTATGTCTAAGTCGGAATGAAACTGCACGCACGTCCAGAAAATGCAGTATGAGAAAAAATATTTGAAAAACATATATATATTTAATGAAACATTATCTAAATAACATTAAATGTATTTATAATATGCTGGATATGAAAAGAACGCTATTATATGCCTAAATATGTACCTGGAGTATAATTTCCTCACAATATAAATTGCAATCCGAAGGAATCTATGTTAAACTGTTTGTAGCAATCAATTTTGTCCAAAACAAAGAAAAATGGATCGACATTAATAGGTACGATATTTATGGACTTATCATGTTTTACATTTGACTTTATCTTAACCTAACTTATCTATGCAGTAGTGCTTGTGTTTCTTTCTCTCTGATATCTACTTAACACCTGTCAATGCTTGCTACCTTACTTACCTAACTTACTACCTATCGCTAAGTGATGCAAGCGTACGTGGATACCGAAACCATACTGTGGAACTCCAGCTCAGAGTGTTAACAAAACTGTATTATTCTAGCTTGTCCGCAACGTTCCGCGGCGACGTGTATAGATTGCTCCCGGATACTGATAAATACTTGGCATTTGTGCGTGGTCGCCATGTCAACTGAATAGTTTGAGGTCTTAAGTTGATAAGTTTGAATTTGAAACCTGTATTATAATTTTGGAAATGCCCGTCAAAAGTGTCTAGGGATCAAGTACATTTTAGAAGATTACAATCAAGAATATATTTTACAAAAACTGTGTAGTATAATATTGTGCTATCGGTTGACGACCTATCATCGATGCCGTACTATTACTCCATGAATAGCCGAGTGTGTGGTGACGGCGTATAGAAATACATGTGTCACTACCCCAGCCCAACTTTTCCCGTCGTGGGAATCGTAAGAGGCGACCGAGGGAACTCTCCAGAGGACTGACAGCAGCGCTCTCAGTGAGACTACAACACTATTTTTGTAATTAGCGGTTCATGGTGTTGACAATACATATACTCAAACTGTTGTTTTTTATAGTTTTTCTAAGTATTACTCAGTTGTATTGTTGTTTGTGAATCCAAATTAAAAAAAAAAAACCACTGCGATCGCCAACCCGCCTGCCAAGCGTGGCTATTGGCATTTCGCTTAAATAAAAACATCTTTTAGACAATAAACTTTTACCTAGAATCCGTCATGTCTACAAAGTTTTTGTCCATCGAATGATGGAATGAATGAAAATGAGAACGTGAGTTTGTAGATAGATATGGGTCTGTTCTGACTCATAACTAAAGCACCGAACCGGCGACCGTTGTCCAAGGTTCAGGCACAGTGGCCACTCATCCATATCGTGATAGGTCAAACGCTAATGTCGATATAATCGGAGCATTCGTCAAGCAGGGGCGTCCCACACGTCGCTCGCGGAGCGCCTAAATATAGCGCACAGTCAGTGTTTGCATATCCACTGACAAAAACAACAAGACTGCCGAGTAAAACTGCGTCTAAGTTTCAATAATAATAACAGTACATATTGAACCTTAATTGCACGGGCAATAAAGGCGGAAAAACAAAGTGGTTTTTCACGTCATCGCACCGAGAGTGAGTAATGCTGGAGTGTGATTGCGTGCTGCAAAACGACCCCAACGGCGGTAGGCAGTTGTGTCATTGTGTAATTATTGAGCTGACTGAGAGGATGTGTGTGTGTGTAATTGTACACAAATATACACAGAGCGGGGTACATTTGACTAAGACTCGTGTTCAAGTGTAGCTTCAGCACCGTTTGTCTCTTTTGCACAGACACGAGTTGGAGCGAGACAAACGTTACCTTAGTGGCCAAGATATCGCTGGTTACCTATTAGTACGTGAACTCTACGTATTTAGTTATTTGCGCTTCCACGGCGAATGAAAACATAATGACAAATTATGCATCCCTAGAAACATAAGAAAAACTGATGTGTCATTAGGTACGGTCCACCAAGTGGTCTGTGCAATTTTGATGACGCTTCCTGCTTAACTAAAATATCACGAAGGCAAAACTTTTCTAACGTGACAAGGAAAAAAAAAAAAAAAAAAAAAAAAAAAAAAAAATTACACTTCACGCCTTTTAATCCCAAAGCGGGGTAGGCAGAGGCACTTGCTTAATAAGCAAATGCCCACGGTTCACCAAGCGTATTTAACCCAACGTGACAGGGGTGAGCCCATCGCCGTTAGAGGGTTCACACACCTTGTGGTGTGCGGGGTTCATCACGATGTTGTCCTTCACCGTACGAGCGTTGCGTTGCGTACATAGGCTCTGAAAAAGAGTCCCATTGTTACACGTCCAGTAGCCGGACTCGAACCCGGGACCTCCCGGTTACAAGTCAAGTGTCCGACCAACTGGACCACAGATGCTCTAATTAATAATGACATTCGATTTCAATTTATGGTGGTAGAAAATTGTCTTGTCCGAGTGTACATACACCGGGTCTCTTATTATGACCGTATTAACCGTAATGAGATAACAGACGTTACTGTATGTATGTTATGCTAGATTTATACAATACTAGCTGACCCGGCAAACCTTGTTTTGACAATATACATTATTAACAGTGATTCTCTGCTATTATATGCATGTATTATACATATAAACCTTCCTCAAGAATCACTCTAGCTATTAATGAAAACCGCATCAAAATACGTTGCATAGGTTTAAGGATCTAAGCTTACATAAGGACAGACAACGGGAAGTATTTATGAACACAAGGCGTTCAAACAAGTTCGCAATTTGTCGATATTTTCCGGGAAATTACCAGCCTCCTAGCAACAAGTAATATGGGTAAATGCTTTAGTAGTAATGTCTCACACAAAGACAATTATAATACCTACATTAAGGTCACGACCCTCCGATACGTCGATGACCAGTCCGTCCGTTTTAAGTTGAGTACATCTGTGATACGTAGGTACCTACGTTATATAAGTATGAGTCATTTAAATATTAACTAGGTAGGTATATATAACAAAAAAACAACTTTGCTTTGCATAGAATTTTATTTAAATACGTTTTTTCGTAACTTCATTTATTTTTTTTAACACTATGAACAAGCGTTTGACCACATTCCTGCTAGATGTTAAGCAGCGACGTGGTCTACGATGGAGCACACTTGTTCATTAGGTACCTATTTACCCCAGTGACTTTTTTTTATCACTATGAACAAGAGTTTGATCACCATCCTGTCTGATGTTAAGCAGTTGAAGACGTATGTTATTGAATGTGACAGAAGCATAGGTTCATACCTATGCTATGAAATGTCAGGACCCTGTCAGGATTCCTACTTTCAGCACTTAGACTTGAACCGCCGACAATGGTGCGTTATCGGGAAGCCGCAGCAGGAGTAGAGGAGTCAGCAGAAGATTCTATCAATTCTATCTCTATCTGTTAAGCTCCTGTAATCTTTAAATTAGGTTACCTGGATAAGGTCGCCTTTTGCGATATTTCCATTGTATTTTTTTACATTTGTAATGTACAGTGTGCAATAAAGAGTATATTCATTAATTAATTGGGAAAGACTGCGCTATCCATACTAATATTATATACGCGAAAGTAACATTGTCTGTCTCGCATTCCGCCTGGAGCGAGCGTGAGGGGGGTTTGTGAGGGGAATTACTTTCTTTAATACACGGAGAAGGGTACACAGAGATCATGGACTCCCACTAGTGACGATCTTGTCAAAACCTTTCGCCTCTTGCATTTCTTTAATCTCTGTTGTTAACGCTGTTGCTACGCAAAACTCGTCGTCACAGTCGTGAAATTCCAAAAAAAGATTCTTGGACATTCACAAAAGTTATGTTTCTTTCTTGGTGTTATAAAGATTGTGAAGCAATCGTGGCGACAGTGGGCAATAGAGCGGCGCCGGCGGCCGCGACACGCTGTTCTAATTGTGCTCTCTCAAGCAAATCACCTCTTTAGTACTATGTGAGGAATAATTATATTGATGTACCATTGATTAGCTTTCAGCATATCCTTGACAGCGGTGTCACTTCTTAATCCTGTCTCAGAAGTTCACAGAAAAGATCAGAAGTATGAAATTGACACGATGTCAACTATAATCTAAAAATAGTGTATTTTAGAGGCCTATGTCCAGCAGTGGACGAATTTAACCCTTCGGGGTGGAGACAAGGACAAAACAGTACATTTGATTTACCAATATTTTACGTGTACTTGACTTTACCGAGTTTCTTCACATTTTTATTATTTATCATTATTTAAAACAACAAACTTATATTCTACCCTTAAAAAAATAATTCACGTTGTCTCCACTAGTGGAGCCATGGGTGGAGACATGACCCCGAAGGGGAATTTATGACTATGATGTTGGAAGTTTTCGGCAAGTTTTCAGAATGAAACTGTTACGGGATAAAGTCGGGTATATTATATTACGCTGTTATCTCTGCTTATGTGACCGCCAAATTCCATTCATCCAACGAAACAGTGGTAGACAGACACAATCTATCAACGTCTGCTATTTCTTCCTCATTCTTTCAATCTTTCTCCAACACGAGAAAAATCTGTTGATTTTACTTGGTTGTTTTTATTTTTTTCGCATTGTTGGCAGTTGTTGAGTGTTACACACAGGTTATAAATAAACACAGGTCCCTAGAGGTGACTCAACTTTTAACATCTAGTCGTTTGTTATCAACAGGTCGCCTCTCGGCGCTGAGCTGTGCTACGGTGACGTCACTTCTATGATCTTAACACGGGTGACGTCACCGCATTGCGGATCGATGAAGCCATTTGACTAGACAAAACTTTACTAGCTAGCTATTGTAGTTCAGCCCAAACTTCCAAACTTCCGGAAAGGTCAAAAGAATACTGAGACATTGGCTATTGTTGTTTTACTTAAGATTGTTCTTGGTTTTTTTTGTGAAGATTTTAAAAGAAATCATTATGCCCGGATTTATGTTCTTTGACGTCACGAGAACTGATTACGTGTAATCTTATATTATTTCGAAACAATTAATTATTGTATATATTGTCGCAAACGGATTAAAGTCACAATAGCGAAGAGTTATCTTTGGCACATGATACGGATCGAATTTATTGATAGGTACACAGAAGGTAAATAGCCGATAAAGCTAACGCCAATTAAGGATACGGTTTTGTTTTCCAAAGGGGCATTCAGAGGTGATCATTCTGTGTACTGCAGTACTTCATCGAGAAATAATATCCTACCTGTTATAATTTTTGTGGACTGTGTGACACATTTATGACGTTGGGGCAAACGAGTTCTCGAGTGGAGACCGCGTCTCTTGCCGAGGCAAACGAAGTGTAGGACGCCCTCAGGCAAGGTGGACTGATGATATGCGCAAGATGGATGGCAGAAGTTGGATGCGAGAAGCCGAAAACAGATCACAGTGGCGTGCTATTGGAGAGGTCTATGTCCAGCAGTGGTCAAATATTTGCTGATGATGATGATGTGACTGAATAGAAGTTTTATTGTAATCACATCGACAGGTGATATGTGGCCACGAAAGGGTTAATATTAGAAATTACAAAATATGTTGTTCCAATCCAACAGATTTTAAACTGGGACTTTTTAATATTGGTGTCAGTCAGACTACACAGGAAACAATACCAGGTGACTGACACGAAGTGCAGGCGAATCTTATGCCAAATTAAAAAAAAATGAAAGATTCTATGACTCACCGAACGTACTTTTCTAACCATAACAAATGTACACGTCCCCACCTATAGCTAAAGTGAAAGAGAGACAGGGACATTTCAGAGAATGTTGGCAAGTTTCAAGTGGTGGTGGTGTGGTTTTGCTGGATGTATTCCAAAACTCTTAAAGATGATTTCACGTCTCGTCGCATGCAATGTCCAGCGCGGGGAACTCCTGCCAAATGGATATTATCTTAACTGCATAGCTCACATTTCTGCCGTGACACCCATCGTGCAATTGTATACGTAGAATATACAAAAATAACACACTCTTACTCTACTTACCTTTTAAATCCCAAAGCAGAATACGCAGAGACATTTGCTAAGAAAACGACCTAACCGTGTTCAACCGAAAGTTAATTGTGTGTGTTGAATATTTCAGTGAATATTACAGATTCGGCTTGCTAATAGACTATCCGTGTTCGAATCAATCAAAGTCCATTGTGATTGTAATTAACTTAGGGCTCTGAGTAAACCTGGATCCTGTTCGATGTATGTAGCGCTAGTTGTACATAGGTTTATAGGTTATAGGTTTATAATCGGTGTTGTGTTTTCATGACTGCTTTGATTATTCGGCGTAAAAGATGGGGGAAGATAAACGGAGAATTCTTATTAGTATAACACAAAGTTTGACGAAAGTCATTTATGATTTTAAAAACAAAAGTAAACGTCCCCGGTTCGCATTAATTACTTTTACTGGCCAGAAGTACCGGGAAGAAACTGGCATCTTTTCATTTCATTTGTTTATTTGAACCCCCAACTATCAGGCTTAAAGTGATCTAGGCGTGAATAATTCTATCACGGGATTTTATTTATTTATTTATTTATTTATTAGGACCACCAACAGTTACACACCATAACTTAAATTTACTTAACATATGCACATTTAGATCAGGGTATGCGACCAATTACAGGTAGCCACAGCATGCAAGTTAAATTTATTTACAATAAGTAAATACTAAAACTAGGTTAAATAACGACTTCAAGAGTAAGCCGTAAGTGCAACAAGCGATAAACAAAGTGTGACAAAATAATATGTAGGTAGTTCAAGTGTTAACATTGTAGCGAATCTTTAGCTTATACAGTGCAGATCTAAAACTTCCCAGCGAACAATGAAACATATCAATATGAGGAGAAGTGCGTATAAGATTATTGTGCTCCAGGCACATTCTAGCAATGACAGAGTTCGTGCCATAATTGGTTCTGTGGAAGCCAGCTGCAAACGGACGAAAGTTTACAATACGAGTTTTTCTCATAGGAACTGTATAACAGATTCTCTTAACCAAACAGGGACTGTCGCAAAGGCCACGTATGATTTTAAATAGGAAAACTTGGTCAGCTATCCAGCGACGATCCTGGAGCGTAGGGAGTCCAAAAAACTTTAATCGGGACTCATAGTTGTTGAATTTTCGCAGATTTTTCTGATGGACTGAAGAAAAGTACAAAAATCTTCTCTGTATACGCTCGATACGGTTAACATGAATCTTGTAATAAGGATTCCATATACATGAGCAATATTCAAGATGACTCCTAACTAAAGTTGAATACAACAATTTGAAAGGTAAAAATGATTTAAATTGTTTGCAATTACGCCAGAGAAATCCCAACATCTTTGCTGCTTTAGATACTATGTGGTCGATATGTGGTATGAACGACAATTCTTTATCTAAAATGACGCCCAGATCCCTTATCTTGGCGACTTCTTCCAAACTGTTATTGTTGATTCTATAAGAGCTTTGAATGGGCTTTTTTTTCCTTGTGAACCTAATGAATTTACATTTCTTTATATTTAGTGGAAGTTTGTTAGTTATACACCATGCTGCTATACTGTCGATGTCCTTCTGAAGCAGAAGACAATCCTTAGGGCTATTAATTTCTTTGAACAATTTTAAATCGTCAGCGAACAGTGAATACTGGCTATGTTTGATCACATCCGGCAAATCGTTTACAAAAACAAGAAATAAGATAGGTCCTAGATGAGATCCCTGAGGGACACCTGAGGGAGCACAGAAGTATTCAGATTGATACCCATTAATGACTACTTTTTGGGTTCTGAGAGAAAGATACGATGAAAACCACAATAGCAGGCTGCCACCGATTCCTAAGGATTCCAACTTTCTGATGAGCACATCGTGGTTGACACGATCGAATGCCTTGCTGATATCAGTATAGATGGCGTCCACTTGTGTACCACTTTCTATAACCGAACCTACTTCAGTTACAAATTCCGCTAAATTTGTAACTGTTGACTTTTTTTCACGGAATCCATGTTGTTCTGGGATTATGATGGTTTTAAAATGAAATGTTAAAAAAGGACACAATAACGCTTCAAAAACCTTACCAGGGAGTGAAAGTAAAGAAATTGGCCTGTAATCGAATATGTCACTGACGTCGTTTCCCTTTGAAATTGGCAAGACATTAGCACTTTTCCACGCTTTAGGAAATTCTCCACATCTCAATGAATATTCGAATATAATAAAGAGCGGCAAAGATAAGTTCTTTACACATTTCCTCAAAAATATAGCTGGTAGACCATCAGGTCCAGCGGATTGAAGAGAGTTAAGAGACAAAATTTGTTTTTCTATAGAGACTACATCAAATATAATAGATGAACTTGTTAAGGGATTCGTGATAGAATTTATAGAAAACGGTTTAACGACAGGGTTCCCATGAGTTACAGAACTAACGGAGTTACCTGAATCATAAACTGACGAGAAATTTTCGGCAAAAGCACTGCAAATACTTAAAGGGTCAGAACATACTTTGTTATTGAAGGTCATTTCTTTTGGTAAGGTTCCACAGCCTTTACGTTTGTTATTTACGAACGACCAGAACGATTTGAAATTATTGGATGTGATCGATGACTCAATATCGGTAATATATTTTGCGTAGCATTTTTTAATAGCGTTATGACAACACTCTCTTGCCTCCTGATAACATAAAAGGTCCAGAGGATTTTTAAACCTTGCATAACGCTTACGGTATTTCTCCTTTTCCTTTATAATCTTAAGAACGTCCCTAGAATACCAAACTGGATACCTGGCCGGCTTCACACAAACCTTTGGGATATGTTTTTCAATAATACAGTTCAAGACAGAATAAAATTTTTCTACTTTGCTATCCAATCCATCGCACATATTCAAAGTGTCATACCAGTCAATCTTTCCCAAAACATCATTAATTATGTCGTAGTTAGCTTTGTAGTAGTTAATCTTTAGTTTATGTGACTTGGGTAAGTAATTTGTCTTAGCTATTTCGATATCTATGCACAGTGGGGGATGGTATTCGTCAATGTTAATGAGGGGACATTGTTCTTTACTGACAGTAAGGGAATTGAAATTACTCAACACTAAGTCCAATAGCTTATTGTCTTTGTTCACGATGAAATTATATTGTCTGAGGTTGTGTATGGACATAAACTCAGATAGTGAGTAATAAATAAGTGTGTTAGTGGGAATAGGGTCTATACAGCGCTTAGAACTAGTCGGATCAATAGATTCCCAACTAATTTGACCCACATTAAAGTCACCTACCAGAAGAAAATCTGAGTCAATATTATTGTTCACTAGGGCATTAGTGATGTTACTGAGAAAGCAGTCAAACCTGTCCGCGCTCACCGGCGGAGGTAGATATGCCGTACAGATAACTATTGTATTGTTATTCTTGAGTTTTAATGACAGCCAAATCGTTTCTTCCTGTATATCTACAAAAGATAGTTGTGAAACGTTAAACTTTCTTGCAACAGCGATCAAGACCCCTCCCCCATCCTTTTTCCCACATAAATTCAGATCTCGATCTTTCCGATATATACAATAGTTATCGTGAAGAATTTCTGAGTCCAAAATGCTGTCATTCAACCAAGTTTCTGTGAATAAAATTACATCATATGAACATGAAAGGCTCGATATATGGAGCTCATTCAGTTTGCCTCTTAAACTTCTACAATTTTGATAATATATGTTTAACTTAGCCACGGATTAAATAACATAATTAAAAAAAAAAGATCATGAGCACTCCATTGTGTGTGAAGAAGTCAGTCAGTCCTGGGGGATGTTTTGAGTGAATTGAAAGTATCCATATTCTTGATCCAAACAGCCGGTGAAGACTCATCCTTACGAAGAAGGATCCGACCATTTCTTGTCCATAGATATTTATAATTATTGTCCTTTTTGAATATTCTAGCTTGAGCATGTAGAACACGATTCCCCGGTGATAGGTGTTCGGCTACGTAGATAGGGCGTTTAACTCCTCCTATCCCCAGAAGCGAGGTATTCAACTTGTCATCTTTATGGACCTTGTTATATTTTATGCATGCTGCGAGAAGCTGGTCCTTTATTCTAGGCGAGGCCAATTTCAAGACCACAGCCCTAGGTCTGCCGGAATTTGGGTTAGACTTTGCTACTCGAGTACAATGGCAAATGTCATTGGATTGGAGCGGGCAAGATACCACGTTGGCCAGTTGCATAGTGGTGTTTATTAGATTTTCACTAGAATTTTCCGGTAGGCATTGTAACTCTATATTGCACTCTCTGGCCTGCTGCTCAATGACACCCACTCTGGCATTTAAATCCGCTAAATTTGCTTTCAAACAGATATTTTCTTTACGCAGTTCAGATGTTTCCAGACGTAGGTTATGGACCTCTTTATATAATTCATCAAACTTCCCCGACATAAAGTCCATTGAACTCTTCAAGTCTGGAATTAATTTCACGTCTTTGAGTTCGGTATTTATAGCTGCGGTAATCATACATTTGATTTTCTCCAGGAACTGCTCGTACGAGGTATCTTGAACAACTTTATGAGGTTCTGGGCTTGATTCAATGTCAATCTTCTGCCTAATGGGTGTATCGTCCTGTTTGGGCTTAGGAATTTTACATGACGGACATTTCCAAGCACTTTTAACTCTAGTTGACATTTTGGTAAAGTTTTCTTTTGTAATTGATACGCAGATATAATGATAAGGTTGTACACAATTGGAACACAATAGTCTGTCAGTTACACTAATTAACTGGTGACAGCCGTTGCACGAACTCATGGTTGCAGTCGATCAATAGGTAGTTGTTAAAAAAAAAAAAAAAATCCACACTAGATAATTTGTCTACGCTTGTCTACGGCGTAGTACGTAGCTATGACGTGTACCAATCGTCCGTTTGTGTAGCACACCAAGTTTTCGAACTCCGTCGCAGCGTCAGCGTAGCGTAGTTGTCTATCGGTCGGACGGCCAGCCAAGGGGACCAGGATCGGATCTCACCGGAGTCAGTCTTGCTCTTTTTCTTCGATTATAGGACAGCTCACGTTTGTAGGTCGATGTGCGACAGAGATGCGAAGCAAAATGGCGCCGGGGGTATATAGGTCACTCCACAAGATGATCCGAGAGGGCCCGATTTTAGAGACAGCAGCCGCCCACCAATGCAATTCGGTCCGGTTATAAACACTTGATTCAACAAATAAAAGATTTAAATTCGCACAATGAAACGAGCACACGACCACTCTCGACGACGTTTGGCGAAGGAAAAAGATTGAAAGACGTTTGGCGAAGAAGAAAGGATTTTGCCAATGAAATAATAACTACCTTTTCGGAATACTCTTCCAGAATCGCGGGATCGAATTTTCTATCTAGAAGGCCTCACAGTTTTAGCACTTCATTAGAGATTATTGACACGAGTTTAGCTATATGTCTGTGTATAGATCCTATAGCTGTCCCTGTCCCCCCCAGGTGTTCAGCGACATGGTGGTGCGGGACGGCGAGATGGTGTGCGTGGAGCTGGCGGCGCGCGGCCGCGGCAGCTCCGCCGTCGCCGTCATCTTCCTCGGCAGCATCCGGTACGATGCCCTCGTCAGCGTCTACGAGTCTCGAGTGAGTATTGTCTTTATGTCTATTCCATTATCTAGCTTTTTGCTGAAGTATTCGGGACCGTTGTCTACCGTGTCTACCTATGTTTCAGAGCGGTGAGCATCTCTGCCTCTTTATCGAATTGTCGTGATTGTTGTTTTACTAACACACGTGCTTAAGCTACTTAACATGAGATCAGAGGCATCTGTGTGTTGTTGTGCTGACTATTATTATTTTTAGACATTTCCACAGAATGGCTTGTAAGTCTAGAGTCATGTTAAGAGTTGGGTTACGGTGGCTTCATCCCTGAATGTACACTATGGCTAGTTGTGCCTTTTCCACCTATTGTAAATAACAAAACAGGATTGGACAAAGATAATTTGTATGGAGTCAAGAAAACGTGTGCGTTGAATAGAGGCAAAAACATGTAGACACGCTCGCTTCCAGAGAATGGCCCGTACGCCGAGAGGCAGGTAGGGCTTGGGTGGTGGTGGGTCCTTGAACATATTGTGAAATAAGTTTACGAAGGGGCCAGCGAGAGGATCTAGCTTTGCAGGAAGTTATCGCTTCGCCCTATGTGATAAATTCGTTTGCCTAGGAGGCTACCATCCCTACCCTACTTTGGTATTAAAAGGTATGAGAGTTTGTTTATCCTGTACATCGTTAAATTCTAGTGTCGAACGTAATGTCTCGTAGGGAGCAATGTTGTCCAGATTTTAGTAGCAATAAGTACTTTCGCTGTAAATAAATTCGTCGTAATTGATTTCATCAACAGATAAACGCTTCCAAGTAACTAGGGAAAATATTTTCAGGGAAATAGCGAATCGATTAACTAATTTCGTATCTACCAATCTTGAGGGGTGAAGCGTCTGGCTGACTGGTCGGGGTCTTGCATCGACATTTCAGGCACCAAACAAACCCTGTCCCTAAGACGACACCCCAAGCGCACCCATACCAGACACCCCTTGCATTGACCCAGACAGTGATTCATATAGTTACCATCGTTCAATTTATTATTCAGTTTGGGGAAGGAAGTTTAAAGAAGCGAATTGTAGTGTCAAATTAAAAATTGGACAGGTGTCTGCCTAACCCGCAAACGTACGTGACTCATAATTATGTTTATAGAAAAATAAAGTCTCGAAAAGAAAAGATTTGATCCGTCAGAGAACCAAAGTAATCGACAAAGCTCATCGGTTTAACAAGCTGAAGCGGCCATATTAGCCATAGTACTGATGACCGTTGCAGCAAACGAGTTCTTTCATGGAGACTCCGTTTCAGCAAACGGAGTGTAGGACGCCCTCAGGCAAGGTGGATTGCGTAATATGGCTGCCAGAAGCTGGATGCGAGAAGCCGAAAACATCACAGTCGCGTGCAATTCGAGAGGCCTATGTCCAGCAGTGGACGAATATGGGCTGATGATGATGATGATGACGATGATGATGATGACACAAACAAATTCTTAGAGCAGGTAACCAATATTATTTGAGGAAAGATCTGTACTTAAGGTATGTTTCGAAATAAAATTTCGCACTCCGACAATAGATAAATATTTTACAAAATTTTGTACAATGGAAATAAAGAAATGTTTTTAATCGACAAGTAATAAAATACGTTAGCCGAATGGATCATTTTTTAACTGCTCAGTTTTAGTTATTTTGAGGACACCCCATGTCCAGGGTTCAAAATATTTAAACTCGTCACACGTCAAAATCAATTAACAAATTGTTATTTCACCGAACTAAGAGCTACTTCAGTAGTGAGTTACTCAGTGAAAATTGATTCATTTTCCGTTTGTGTGAATCTTGTTATTATTTACATCTTTGTAATACTGCGTGTCAAAGGACTCCGAGCGATGGTCTTAGAAAAGTTGTTGGGTTCGTCACTATGAACAACTTTTACTATGACGACAATGCGGGGAAAAACGTGTTTGTCACCTCCATACAAAATAGACGATTTTTTTCCTTCCTGTATGGAGATGAAATTTTTTTTTGCGTTTCCCCACATTATAGTAAAAGTTGTTCATATTGTTGAGCCCCACGACGAGGCCATTGCTCGGGTCCTTTGACATTCTGTAAAAAAAAAATCTTGAAGACCGGAACAGTTTTGAAGGGTTGTAGAATACCTTAATTATTCATTTAGACTTTTCGCAATCAGATAAAAACTCACGTGGCGCGGTCATATTTTCTGACAATAGTTCCTTATCTAAAATATTTATTTTTATTTATATAAATTTTTATGATGATTACATATCGATAAGCTTACGGCAGCCTTCTGTCGAGTATATAGCCTATTTACTGGGCAATGTTGTGATTAAGTAGGTTTTATGGCGCCACTCTACTCCTTAATAAATGGCGAATAATGTCCATCGATCGAGGTGGAGGTCGGCCCGAGGATAGTGTCGATTGTCACTTTGACATTATTTCTTTTATCTCTAAGGGTGTCGCCAGACAAAACGTTCAGCGATGCGGTTATCCTAGCGAAGTGCGCGCGACGTAAACTGAATGCTTGTCTTTGGTTAACTTCGTGCCATACCCGGTATAAACAGCTATTAATCTAAGGGTGTCAGATAAAACGTTCATTGATGCGATTATCCTAG
Organism: Conopomorpha cramerella; assembly: GCA_012932125.1. Lineage (NCBI taxonomy): Eukaryota > Metazoa > Arthropoda > Insecta > Lepidoptera > Gracillariidae > Conopomorpha > Conopomorpha cramerella. Next base: position 2,541 of record SJJU01001336.1, on the reverse strand, counting down.
CGAAGTACCTCGTAGCGTCGCGGAATGATAGAGAGAGCTTTATTGTGCTCTGATTGACTCGCTTATGACAACGTTCGAAATAAATAGCAAAATACACGTAAGTAGGTACGTGTATTTTGGTATGCAGAAGCTCTATAATTGCACCGTTTTTTTTTCCAGTTTCGACTTTTATGTGTGTCTTATCAGACTTTGGTATGAAATCAGTGTTCGAAAAGTTTTTAAAAAAAAAAACGCTATGAACTAGCTTTTGATCACCATCCTGCCTGATGTTAAGCAGCCATGTGCACTTGTTCGTTAGGTACCTATTTACCCCAGTGACTTGAAGACCTTCATACAGTACTGCGCAGGAAACACAGTTATTATTGAACTTTATGTTGGTACAGAAAAAGTCAGTAAATACATAAATGCTGTAATGTCTCGTGTCTTTTTTACATATGACGCTATATGGTCTTGTCTCATCTCTCCTGTTTCATCTTGTGTTCCGGTTGATTTGTAGTGCACTGAAGCCCTAAATTCTAAATGGACGACGAAGAACTAGGGCAAAATCATTATATATTTTTTAATGAGCGTTTAAACTGATTTTTGCGAAGACAATTGACTTGTGGATTACTGTTTTTTTTTTTAGTTTGTGCACGAGAGATAGCGTGTGCGTTTCGCAATCCAGTATCGTAACTATTATGCCTTATCTACATTATATACTAATGATAATATTTTTTTATGTAGCTTCTGTTATGCCGCGCATAGGCCTCCCGCCATAATAATAATATTATTAATTAAATATACAAGTCAATTCGCTACCGTTTTAGCGAATGGGAAATTTTCTTTGACGTTTTTCTGACAGATTTTCGGGCGGAGAACTGTCATTACTGTCATACTTTCCAAACAAAGTTTGACAGTAATGACGGTTCTGCGTTTCAAAACTATATGCACCAATGGTATTTCAGTGAAATGTTCGCGCAGACGAAGTACCCTTTAGTCGGCCATTGTTATTTTTTTTATCAACGAAAGTTGCCGCGTATACAAAGTGGAAATGAAAACATAAAAGTTGTCGTAAACCATTAACGAGCGACTTTATAGCAAACTAGCAATAACGGTACGTAAATACATAGTGTTGTTCGACATTTCGCCGACCAATAAAGTGAAAACATGCCGAGTGTAAACTAACATTAAGGTCGCACGACCCTCACTGAAATACTGTGATAAAATTATTTTAAATTATTTCTTTATTAATCTACACACATCAAAAGTGTCTATCGGAAACCTGTTATTTTTTTAACCCTTAATCAGACAAGGTTAGGTGTGTTTCTCATGGATTTTGGACTCTATTGACGTTTGTAAACAGATTCCATCACATAAATCCGGGCGATGTTTATCATAAAATCTAGCTTTTAAGTACAATGTGAAATTATTGTTTACTGTTTCAATAGGTATGTGTCCGTTAGTGCTACATACCTTATTTGATTATTCTCTGATAACATCTCTGAAATCTTTAAATAATTCCAGTGAAGACATTCAATAAGGTTCAAAGTATGTGTTGGTCAAGTGGCAATATACTAGCCTTTGCTTGATTAAGGGTTAACGGTTTGAAAAAATAACCTTAAAATTTCCGTGCCCTGGTTCAGGCTGTGATATAGCAACTTGTCACTGAAGATCATTATGCTAGACGTGGCCGCAAGGGTCCTTGTCATTCTAAACTTCTGCCCACTTGGGGATCAAGAACGTGAATGTATGTATGCATGTACCTACCAAATTCTCTAAAGAGACTATCCCAATACCGCCCCATATTTTCCGATTTATAGTCTATCCGTCGACGGCTCGCTATTAGCGCATACACCCGGGGAAAGGGGACACGTTCCGACCCATATCACGTGACGTGACCGGAATAAAGATGGCCGCCGGTAACGTCATATCACGTTTAGATTAACGTGGGTATTGTCGGGCATTGAGGGTAGGTACATATTTTATGAGTGTCACAAGAACAGGGGATTCAGATTATTCGAGTTAAACCATGATAGCTGTGATATTTCTATAGGATTTGTTTTGTCTTCTCTCTGTGTCTTTTCTAAGTCGAATCTCGTATTACCTCCTCAATTTACCATACCAGGTGGATATATCATTGACGCGAACCAAACTAAAAAATAGTCCCTTTGGTACACGTCCAGTAGCCGGACTCGAACCCGCGACCTCTCGGTTACATTCGACCAACTGGACCACACACGCTGTACTATTATCTAATTTAATCAAAATAAAAACATTTTTTATCAGTCACAGATACACACCATTATGAGTTTGTAAATACACAAGGCAATGGGATGGCAATCGTAACTTCTCTACCTACACACACCAAGTGTCTAGGGATCAAGTACATTTTAGAAGATTGCAATCAAGAATATATTTTACAAAAACTGAATTCATTCATAATTTATTCTAAATGTGGTGATAAGTCAATGATACAGGCATGGGGAATTAGGTAGGAGACCAATCCAGAAGATTAGATTTGATTGAAATAAATTAGATTTTTTTAGAACTAAAAATGTTCTT
>SJJU01001335.1:0-16209 GCA_012932125.1 Conopomorpha cramerella | reverse complement strand
ATCACGGCTCCCGAGTTCTAGAGATTTTTATACACATGCCGACGACACGTCTCCCGTGTCCCGACTATGTATAGTTATAGATGCCTTCAAGCAACGCCGCAGCACACGGCTAGCGTGTTCTCTCTAGTGTTCACCGTTAGGGTTGTCAAATTGATTGAAATAATAAAAAAAATATATTATTACCTACGTATGTGTATTACCTGTTTACAAAAAATACCTACCTACTTTCAAGTATCTATCTAGGTCCATAATAGGTACACAAAAAATAATAAATAAAAAAAATACGGTCTTTTGTTGTCTCCTATCCTTTGCACACGTGTGCAAGTATGAATAGGCAATTAGGCACTTATTATTTATGACAGTAAAATTAAAAAATAACTTTTTCGTGGGAATACCGACGAAGACAAAGGATCACAGATTGCCTACGTATGTGTATTACCTATTTACAAAAAATACCTACACCTACTTCCAAGTATCTATCTAGGTTCATAATAGGTACACAAAAAATTACAAGTTAAAAAAAAATACGGTCTTTTGTTGTCTCCTATCCTTTGCACACGTGTGCAAGTATGAATAGGCAATTAGGCACTTATTATTTATGACAGTAAAATTAAAAAATAACTTTTTCAAGGGAATACCGACGAAGACAAAGGATCACAGATTGCCGAAGAGTGAGAGATAATCCTTATCTACTTTGCTTCTTTTCAAAAAGGCCGCTGCCGAGCAATAAAACTACATTTCCAGAGCTCTCAGCTCTCATTCGTTACCTGTCTGTGTTTCTTACCTGACGTATCGGATTCTCTGTTTAAAAGTTTTCGAGTGCTATATATTGTGTCGTGACCCTTGCCTTCTTACTGGAACTTGATAATTGCCTACGGACTGGACTTGTGTTGAACCCTGGAACCTTTGACCCCCGCGTGTTGGACTGGACTGAGATATTGCATACGATTGGCTTTTGAACGGATTAGTGTTCGTCTTATAAGATGGAGTCTTCACGTACAGCAGAAGAAGTTGAACGCGATCTCCTTGAGATATTTGGTCCGGATAGTGAAGTGTCATCTGCTGACCCCTCTAATGGAAACCAGTTCCATGAATTCGAACTGATTCAACTGGGTGACCTCTTGGAGAACTCAGACCAAGACGGCGACCTTGTTAATCGGGACTCTGATCATCTAAATCTCTCCGATGAGGATATCAACGATGCAGATAACATGTAAGTACCTACCTGCCTACTACATATAGCTATATTTGTGTACCGTCTAGGACTAACTGAGCGATATGTTTTTTCAACTTGCATAGTTTTGACACACTTGACATTATTGCTAGGTCAAGCTATTGCCCTGTAATAAATTTCTAGCAAATGAACGCTAACCTGCTGCCTAGTGTGCGTACTAATTTTTATTTTTGACGGGCCCGTTGGTGTAGTGGTCAGCATGCCTGCCTCTGTTCCATAGGGTCGTGGGTTCGATTCCCACCGCTGACAGGTACTTAGGTGATTAAAGTATGTATTTAAAAAAAAATGTATTTAAGTAAGTATATACCGTTGTCTGAATTCCATAACACAAGTGCTTTAGCTACTTAAAATGGGATGAAGGCAATGTGTTTGTTGTTGTAAAATATTTATTTATATTTATTTTATATTTAATATAGGTACAATCCATATTTATGTTAGTGTGCTATTAGTGTATGTAGGGGTACCTTACCTACTTACCTATCTATTCTATTTTTGTGCAGTAACATCGATGATGACAGTTCTTCTTCGGAAGAAGTCGAAACAGATGTTACTACCGATAATAATGAAGAGTGGACTTTAGGTTGTCCTAGAACGTCTAGGACTCGGTCTTCATTTACTGGAGAAGAAATTGTGAATACGGGAGAGGCAAGGACACCTGTTGATTTTTTTAATTTGTTATTTACGATGGAATTCATGAGGCAAATCGTAGCTGCAACAAACGAATGTGGTCAGAATCTGCTGGCCCAAGCAACACTACGCCATGCCAGGATAAAAGTCTGGAAAGACACAAATATTGAGGAAATGTTTAAATTTCTGGGAATATTATTTCACATGGGACACATTAAAGTAAACAGATATTCTGATTATTGGAAAAATGACTACCTGTTCAATTTATTTCCTGCAAAATTTATGTCAAGGAACAGGTTTCTGTTAATATTTAGATGCATGAAATTCGGAGAAGAGAACCTAGACACAATCATTAAGTATTTTAATGAAAAAATGATTGAATTGTATAAACCAGGCGAAGAACTGTCCATTGATGAATCAATAATCTTGTCCAGAGGACGAAGTGGAATAAGACAGTTCATCAAGGGAAAACGCCATAAATATGGCATTAAGTTATACCTCCTAGCAGTCGCACGTGGCCTTGTCCTCCAAATCCATATGTATAGAGGTAAAAGAGATACGGAAGTAGGAGGGCAAGGACACACCGAGAAAGTTGTAATAAAATTGTTGCGAAATTATTTAAATAAAGGGCATCATTTATATATGGACAACTTTTACAATACAGTGGGTTTGTGCGAATTTTTGCTGTCGAAAGCAACACAGGTTACGGGAACGTTAAGGGCAAACAGGCAACGAAATCCATCTATTGTAGTTAAGAGCAAACTGAGGAAAGGTGGTAGCATCTTCAGATATAACCAGAGAGGTGTTTGTGTTTGCAAGTGGCGAGATCAGCGTGAAGTCTTGTCTATCAGTACCAAACATTCCCCAGAATTAATTCCGACGGTAAATAAAAGAGGACAAACCATTTTGAAGCCACAGATGATAGTCGAATACAATAAATACATGGGAGGTATTGATAGGCAAGACCAAATGCTATCGTATTACACTTGTGAACACAAGACCATGAGGTGGTACAAGAAAGTAGGCATTCATGTAATGCAGATAATGTTTTTGAATGCCTACTTGCTTTACAATACAGGACGAAACACAAGCTTTTATGATTTTAGATTGAATGTTATAAGAAAATTATTGCCACCACCTTCTTCGCCAGTAGTTGCGAGTAATAATAATTGTATACATTTACCTGGGCATCTTCCTAAAAATAACAGAGGCGAGACAAAAAGAAGGAGGTGCAAACACTGTTGGAATACAGCAAAAATTCGCAGAAGCTCACTATTTTACTGTCCAAATTGTCCTTCGCAACCAGGCCTTTGCTTAGAGTGTTTCCGGGAATACCATAATTATTAAAAGTGATGATGACATTTTTAAGTTTAGTATAATTATTAATAAGTTATTATAATAATAATTATTGTTGTACCATTCTATACCTTTTAATTTCCAAACATAATTATTGTAAGTAAAATGTTGAAATAAATGATTTATTTTTAAAGTTTGTGTTTTTTTTTCTAAAATGGAGTCGACAACTGTACCTACCTATTTGACCCCCGCGTTAAAATACAAATTCTTACTAAGTAGGTATATATTAGGTCTCTAGGTATGTAAAAATAATATATATACCTACCTTATTTTTCTGCATTTGTTCAATATTTAGAGTTAATCCAGTATTTTATTACAGCAGATGCAGAACATTATTGATGTAGGTAGATAAATAAAAGTCATTATGTATAAATAATCAGCAATTTAATTCATTGACATTAAAATTCAGGGAGCCCCGACAGTTATTCTGTGGCCGGGGCTCCCTGATTATTAATAATTTCCGTGAAGGAAATTCGGCGCCGGCGCGGTATGTCCACCGGCGCCGATCGTGGGACCTGGTACGGAGGCTCCTCCTCTGCTGGGGCTGCTGGTGGGGCAATTGGACATCGTCCTCGTCGCCATTTGCCCCTAAAACAAAAGTGTAACATGCAGACTTAGTATAAAATAGATGCGAAATCAACTTTTATGTTAGTAGTTTTTTTTACACAATTAGCAAACAAGTCAGGGTAACTTACATATTTTCAGGATAGTTATAAATAATAAATAAATATAATAAATAAATATTTTACAACAACACACACATTGCCTTCATCCCATTTTAAGTAGCTAAAGCACTTGTGCTATGGAATTCAGACAACGGTATATACTTACTTAAATACATTTTTGTTTTGTTTTAAATACATACATATATAAATAAAACACCCAGACACATCCAACAAGTACTTAAAAGCTCATCACCAAAGCACCCTACGGAATAGAGGCAGACATGCTGACCACTACACCAACGGGCCCGTCAATAATTTTAATTTATTTAGTTTATTAGTTCAACCATAACCATTCCCTTATTCTGATATTAAATTTTCTAAAGCCCCTCTGTTGTATAGAAGACAGCGAATTAACATTTACATAGCATTTCAATTTAATATTTTATTTGTGTGCCATATTGAACTACCTACCTCCACCAGCTTTGCTGTCCCGGGAGGGTGTCCCCTAGGAGCCTTTCATATGCTCCGTCATTTCTGAAACAAAAGCATTGATGTAAACTTTGTACCTACTATAACATACTAAGTATATAAATCATGAAAATAATTATTATTTGTCAGCACAATGAATTTATTGTACCTACTTAGCTTCAACAAAATAAATCATTGATCTAATTTCTTTCTTAAAACAGAACTTTTGTAACAAATTGAGAATTGTGTATCAGATTAATATTAGGGAAAAAATATTCAATAGAACAAAGAGGAGCGGGCTACCCATACTGTTCCAAATTTATTTTATAGGTACCTATTGAATCAAGTACCATTTTAATTAGGTATAACTAAATTGATGTAGACCTTTTCAATGGTTTAAATACTAAAATCAAAAATATATAGGTATACAGTACAGACTTATGTAAGTAATTTATTATTACAGAGTTTATTAGAGCTAATTTGTACTGTAGATGCTACTATTGATGGAAAAAATAATTTTCTTTCATATCAATAGTTTATTAGTTATTTTTATAAAAGAAAATTATTGGAACTGCACTAATATAAATTTAGTATAATAATACAATAAGTCTATGTCTACTAAGATCTTTTAGGCAAGAACAAAATGAGACCTATCATACTAAGTAGGTACTTATCTGCATACTTACCTAATGATCTACAGAACACTAAGATCTAGTGTATAATATTATAGTGCAGGATCACTACATACCTACAACTAACTACATTCTATCTACATATGGGTAACTTACTCAACGGGCCCCCAATAACACCAGGTGTTTAAACTGAAGGTCCAGGAAATTAGGTTATTGTAAATATACATAATAGTAAATCAGCGTAGTTGTATGCAAGTTGCTGGTAAATGCGCTCGTGATTGAGTGATGGGGATGGGCAATGTTAGTTAGCTGTACCTAGGTATTGTACTATATTCAGAGAACGTGCATGACGCTTCGTTGAAAGTGCATGGAACCGCGCCTATGATTGTCATGTAAGTAAGTAAATAATGGGCTGATAATAAACTTATTTAAATTGAATATCCTAAATGTGTCACGTATCTACATAATAGGTTACAAATTTATTAACAGAAAAATGAATTAATTTACTTACAGTTTCCAAAGTGACGCCATTCTCGTTGAGAAAGTAGAAGTGGAATGAATGACTCCGGCGCAAGCAATACATAAACAATAATTAGATTTTTCTCTTCGCCTTTTAGGCAGGCCAGGATCTTAAGACCATACAGCCTAATAATAACCTCATTAATTTACTCACTCAGTGAGAGTAAGTCATTCAAATCGTAAAGTGTTCCCAACGAATTATAATTCGATACAATCGATAGCAATGTAATCGAATACTTTTACTAATAATATTATTTAAAGCAAGCCATTCAAGTGTTGCCACTCTGCACAGTCTGCTGCAAACCCTTGTAGTGTACACACGTAGGCTTTTCTACTCTGTGTCCAAGATCTTTATTATGTTTTTTACGTTTTATACTTTACGTTATATTATCGTACCTTCAGGACTACAGAAGGAATAGATAAAATAATGAGTTAGGTCACGTGACTAAATAATATTTCCCCGATTTGCCAATAGAATGCGCTAGTAGACTATTATTTTATGCGGTTTTTGGTACAGTTTTGTCTGAGGTTTTGGTATAGGTAGTAGTGACATCTAAGATTCTGTAAAAAAGAGTAAACTCTCGTTTTATGTATGTATGTATACACTCACGCCTGTAATCCCAAGGAGGGGTAGGCAGAGGTAGTTATTTTGTGATTAGGTAGCTTCCTTAACACAGAACAACTACCCACATTTGACCGATTCAAAGACCCAAACGTGACAGGTGGTCAGCCATTTCGGCTACACAGCTCCATCTCGGCATACTCTCGTTTTAATTTAAACCTTACTCTCTCATTAAATCAACAACAACGTTGTGGATCTTGTTCTTGTTACAAACTGGAGAAAAATCATAAACAATTCGACATAAGTGTCTCTCTCTCACTGTAAAGTACCTATTGCATAAGATGGAAAGACACACATTCTAGTCAAATAGTTAACGACTTTTATACTAAGCTGTAGGTACCTAGATGTGAATTATCTTTGTCGGTGGGTGACAGAAAGTGAAATTTAACATTATGCCTAGACTAAATTGCATGTACTTAGGTGATTCAAGTTTGTTTACAAATGTATCAGATTTACACTGATAAGTAGGTAACTCCTTTTATTTGTCAAATTGTTAATGAAAAATGCTATTATTATTATTATCGTTGAGAAGTACCTAGTAGATATTTTTTACTATGTACCTACTAGCTGAGCCCGCAAACGTTGTTTTGCCATAAATTATTTTTTTGTGATTTTTTCCTATAAACCTCACAGAGCCCGAGAACTTTCCAACGAATGTAAAGTGAAAACCGTGGAAATCGGTTCGTGAGTTCTGGAGTTATAGCGTCAGGAAGGAAAACCCGACTTATTTTTAACCGACTTCAAAAAATGAGGAAGGTTTCTCAATTCGACCGTATGTTTCTTATATAGTTGATTAGAATATTGATCTGTTATTAATGTGTAGAATTTTGATTTCGTGATGATCTTTTTGTATGACTCGTTTTACAAAAAGATGGAGGCTTTGTAATTATAATAATTAAACTGTTAAGAACTAGGTAAGTATAATAAAGAATTAGGTAATTGACAACCCTAGGTGACGTCACGACTCGGGGGCCGTGTCGGCGGCGTGCCAATATGTGAACCCGACGCCCGTGTCCGCGGCTCGGCGGACCTGTTTACGCACATTTTTCTAAATGGACACGGCTGTCGGGACTTATGGCGTATGTTCAACCTTTAGAACGGGATGCGACTGATTACCCAAAAATTTGGGTAGCAGTCAAAGTGTTAACAGTGATTATTATTATTTTTTAACGTAGGTGTGATGGGCTCAATAGTTGATATTTTATTTACCTTTATTTTTTGTTAATAATTTATGTTGATTTTGAATAAAGCATCATGACAAATCAAACTGTGGTTTTTTTACGGGGCGAGTATGAAAACAATTTACCTTGAATCATAGTCACCGTACTTGAGACAATATCCATAGTAAAAGATTGTTGTTTTTTCCTAAATTGTGTAAGTTTGAGTTTTGATTCCTTAATAAGTCGATAATGAAGAATATATTGCATAGTTTTGCATTGACAATTGTTAAAAGTACGAATCCCGTAGCTAATTAGACGTCACAATATTTTCGGCATATGGCCTACGGAGCGGCCAACTTAAATTCGCTTTAACAAAAAAGCCTATTAATTTATTAGTTGGATTACGCTTTCATTGGTTGTAACAAATCTTTTACTAACGACTGATAATAAAATACTTTAAAAAAACTAACTTATTGCGCAGTTGTAAGCATCGATATTATTGTAATCTAATTATGTTCATAACTTTTTGTTAATTAATGCAACAGTGCCGACATATAGCCTAACAAATGAAACAAATCAAAAGCTTTGCAATGATGTATCAAAAGTCCTTAGTCATAGTGTAGATACTGTTTTATAGCATTTGCTATCTACGGCAACATGCGGTCGGAGCGGCCATATTCTGTCGGACCTAATCTGGCCAATTTTAGTGTAACAAATTTTTCCTTCGGGATTATGTTTCTAACAAATCTTTACTAACCCCTGGAAAAAGATCTTTCCTATCCGAGCAGTTGGCCGCGTGGTTGAAATGTACATGAAATTTAAGGGGTTGGTATGGAAGGTCACCAAATTATTATGTTTTATTGAAGATGAACATTATAACAATGCTATTAAGAAAAAGCCACCTGTGTACAATTAAGAGAGCGCAATGCATAACGACGGACAAACGCCTACCTATGTATGCAATGAAAAAAAAAACTTACCCTCTTTTCTTTTAGAGGAGCTAGGTTTCTGGCGCGGCGTTGAAGGTGATCGCGACCGGGACTTTACTGGCGATTTCCTTTCAGGTGATTTACTTAGGGATCTATGCAATAAAAAAAAAGAAACACCCTGAATAAGACATCACCACCAAAAGCAGGATAGAAAATAATTTTATTCACAGTGGATGTCGCATTCGACATTTGATATTAGATTAACACGAGTTAGGTGTATATACATCTACGTCACGCCAGTTTCCCAGAGGGTAGGCAGAGATCAGGTGTAATTTTGTAAAATTCAGAAAACATAATGTAGTATGTACCTACTTGCGGTTTATTTAGGTATAGTTTTAGTTTTTTGCACAACAGCTTTTAATTGTGGATAAGACAATTGAACATGGATAAATTATAATACAAAATTCGACAAACAGTACTGCATCAACACATCAATTATTTAAAAACTGCCTATATAGATTAATAATGACTGTAAGGTCATATATAAATAATAATATATAAATATATCAATATAACCATAACAATTATAATATTAAGTTAAATGTTCGTTAAACTTGCCTATATCTTCTGCCAGCGGGTGTAGGTTGTTTCTGCAAATCGGCCGGGATAGGTGTGGGAGATCTGGAACGTTCTCGTAGGCCCATCGCAATGTCGTCCTCTTTCTTCTTGCGCGCCGCGTTCTTTGCTTTGTAGTATTCGTAGAGTCCTAACTTCTCCCATCCCTCGCTGTTAAAGTGAATATTTTTGTGTTTACAAATCAACAAAAAGCTAATGCCTTTTAAAAGACTGACCTCGATTATAATTATATTAACTATGAGGAGTGAAAATGAAATGGGAATGACGAACAGAACATACAGACGAAGTCACAGGTCTATACAACAGATTGTTAAGTTTCTTTAAATATTATGCAAGGATGTTGAAATACTCACTTGTCTCTGGGCCGCTCGTGATTGGGTGCGGCGTAAAAAGCATCCACAGCGGCCAGAAGTCGCTCATTAGGCGGCGCGGGCGGCGGTAGACGGATCTTCAGAGGATCCAGAGGGTGGTACCGATCTTCTTCCAACTGAGACAAGCAGAATTTATTAATTTTAAATAGCAATCGCAAATAATTTTCATATGTAGTTGAAATATGTCTCAACGCACCATAATCAAAGGAACCATCAAACCAGCTGGCAAATCAAAGTATGGTACTGACGGCATCAGTTCATCACTACTCGGATCAGGGAAAGCGGGGAAGCCCGGAGGTGGTTTCGACAGGTCTGGAAGCCCGTTTTGGAATGCTAACTTGATGAGGTCCTCCTTGGGTTTGTAGCCAGGCGGAGGCTCGGAGAAATCTATATTTGGAAGATACGACATATCAGGCTCTTCAGTTGACGCTCTTCTGTGCCTTTTCATTTGTTCGAATGTCTGGCTGTCGTAGCTATTCTCGTTGCCGCTTAAACTGTTATTAGACTGATAGTTGTCACCACTTTCACTGCCATAAGTCTGCTTGTTCGATGTATACTGGGGGTCGTAGCTTGAGTAGTTTGCGTCAAATGAGTTATTTTGGAAGTTATTTGAATGTTGCAAGTTATTATCACTAGACTGCTCCTGTGCGTTCAGCTCGAGAGCTTGCTTCTGCAACTCCAGTTGCTGTATCTGTTGCATTGCGTGGGCCACAAACGCTTGATGCTGTGTTTGATAGCTGAAACATATAAATTCTATAGTAAGTCTGTGTTTCCTGTGCCGTAGTCTGGAGTGTGCTCCGTTGTAGACTACACTGCTGCTTAACACATTAGTGGGCAGAAAAATAGCCACAATATTTTTTTATTGTTATGATAGAGCCGTTCAAAGAAAAAGGAAAGAGATAACATCAGACAAAAGCTTGTTCATAGTGTTCCAAATATGATCTTGACACACCAAATGTTATAATGAAAGTTTATGTTCATTTCTTATGTTAAATAACTTACTTCTCAAATGTTGTTTTGGTGGCCTGAGTCAAATGTGCGATAGCATTAGAATGCTCAGCAATCAGATTGTTCTGGTACTCTTGATAAGAACTCGTAGGACTCTTCATTTTCTCTATGACGGAAGGGTCAAAGTAGTTGGACTTGGACTCCCACAACTTCAACAATTTGTTCAATTTAGCCTCCTGCTCTTCGGTCACAGCTGAAACAGCAAAACAATATACCTCATGCTTTGAGAGTTCACCAAGTCTAAGCCAATTACCTGAGCATCTTATAACATGACTCAATGGACATGTTACAATTTCCAACGATGGTCAGGAATTTCTGATATACTGAAAGCAGTTGAGCTTACATACAATATGATTCTTTTCTAATAATAATTGTATTAATTTGTTTAATTAAAATTTAGTACATTTGTAAGCTAAACAGACATCAGCATTATGAAGTTTCCAACCTAAACTGATGCAGACAATGCACAAACCATCAGAGACCTAGAACTCAAGGACTTTTATTATGAATAAGTTACCTATACTGGTATTGCAAAACATGGGAACCACCACATTTTCCAAATTTTTCTTGAGATCTTCAGCGTTTTTGCGCGCACTGTAATTAGGAATAATAGTATCACAGACAAGGCTTCAATAAACACCAATACATTACACATGAAAATAATAAAAATGGAATTTTCATTCAATATTTTCCTTTTACTACTACATCATATAGAAAATAATACACTAACATCAGTTCTTAGAGAGTTTCTTTCCAACAATTGGTCAGTAATTATATTGGACAAAAAGTTGATAACTCTTCAAGAAACCAGGTATAGCAGTTACATAGTTAAAGTAAAAAATGTAATCACAAATAGGTATACTTAGTGCTTCTGCCCACCCCATTTTAGAATATATTTTTTAATTAAGAAGTTCAACAAACAACAATCACATCTCAAAATCATAAATAAAAAATGCAAAGAGTTAAAGGATTATTAAAAAATCTGTATAGATACAAAGTTAAACCTAGAATCTAATTAAATAAATAAGATAGATACTGACCAGTGATGCAGCACATCATTGACAAGGTAAATAATGTGCAGCTTCTGTGTGAATGGTGCTCCATGCTGTGTCACCTTCCTCAGCAGGTGCTGGGAAATGGCCTTCCCAGCATCATGCGATGTGGCATGCTGCAGGATCCAGCCTTTACCTGCAAAAGCATATTCAATAGAAACTCGCAATTAAAATTTACATTACAATATTTTGAATACATACCTGCTGATATGCTGTCTTTTGTACAAGAGTCAATGATTGGCTGGAGAATGGTATCAAGCTCAGTAAGGTTCACATTGTTTTCTTCCGCAAGCGTCTGTACTTTCTCATTTTGAGCCTTTAGTACTAACTCATTGATCTTTGCTTGCTGTTGCTGAATTAGAACCTGGAAACATTTTCAAGTATTAGAGTGCTGTAGCACATGACAGGTACTAAATGAATGAAGCCAGTCCCAAATGTTCCCGTTCTGGGCTCAGGGATAGGCATATCCTGTAAACAGATGATTGTCTTTTGAATAACCAACAACAGAATTCTAGCATGCAAAAATATTTGTAGGAACATGCAGGTTAAAATAATGTATATTTCATTTCAGTTTCTTTATGGATAGAGGTATTGTAATATAAAAAGTATAAAAGGATATGTTAGAGTACATAATATGACTAAACAAACTTCAATAACTAACATTGTTCTTACATAGTTTCTACACATACTATTGATAAAAGAATTAAAATTCACTCACTGTATGTTGAGCATTTAGATTACTTTCTGATTGAGTGATCTGTTCCTTTAGCAAAGTGAGTTGAGCATTTGCAGAGTCCAGTTCTGGATTCCGTTGTGGAGGCCCCGCATTAGCCGCCAGCCATTGCTGCAGCTGAGGTGGCGGAGGCGCCCCAGGAGGCACGCCCGCTGATGCCGCGTTGGCCTGTTGGGGCAGTACATATTGCCTGTTCTGTGCCGTATAGGCCCCGGCAGGCGTGTTTGCCACCTGCCCACTGGCTGATTGCTTTAGAACTATAAACAGCGGAGTTTCATTTAATATCGGTAACAAAATCAGTCAACCTGCATTCTGGCAGGTTATTCATAATGGAATAACAAGTCTTTGACAGTATTTTATGCTTACTTGCTTGTTCTGTCGTGACTCTATACTGGTAGTAGTTGAAGTAGTCGCCGCCGTAAAGGAAACTGAACTTGGGGTTGTTCTTTTGTTTACTCTTGGTCATCTTCTCGAATTCCGGGCCATTGCGAGCGACGAACTGCGCCAGTTTGTCTATAATGTTCCGGAGGTCTTGGTCTATGAAAAAGAAGATTTTATTTACTTAATTGCATATCTACTACAAAGTTTTATGAATATAATATGTAGATAGTATTCATTCATTGGTTTACAGGAAGTACACCTACCTTGAGGAGGCTGCGGCAAATCCATTTTTATTTGAGGTTAAGTTAACACTGTTAGGGCTCACTTATTGATGTTCTAGAAACATTATAGGCATGCTAGATGCCTAGTATATCATGCGCTATTTAGATCTTAACAGATGTACTGCATTTGTGTATAATTACTTCTGCCAGGACTCAAAAAACAGAAAAACAAACGGCACATCGGAATCCGCCATTTGCCAACGAAAGTACTAGTGCGGGGCCTATTAGTGTAAAAACTGTACACTATTCGATGAATCGATTTTGATTAGAGTTATCCAGAGAGTTATTAGTCGTAAAGGATTTTGTACGTCACGAACTTTTTAGATAAATGGTTACGTAAGAAGAATCTAAAAAATATATTTTGATTCGTTTTTCCCCATTGCTATTCTTCCAGTCGATCATCGGCCAATGCATCTATCGATACTGAATTTTCACTTCACTAGTCTATTCTTAATGAACGAACTGGAAAGGAACAAAATTAAAAATTTTGAAATTGATAAAAGCACAGATATATTGTTAACTAATTTAATTACGAATTATTATAATTTAAATTTGAAAAAAAATAATAAAAGTTACTCGCTCAGAACGTGTATCCGAAACTCAGATCCGGAAGGGTAATTTTTTTGAACGTGAATAAACATGTCAGAAACTTCTGCACGTCTCTTGGTCCTGTCACTTAGTTGGCTGCACATAAACGAGACAGCGCTATAGAAACACGTATAAGCTAAAAAAGGACAACGAGATTAGTCGAATGAGAGTTGAATAGTATAAAGTATAAACTGTGTGCAGAAGTATTGATCCAAAATAAAATTCTTCGGAATTCTTCAGTCTTCACTGCACCAGCTGTGGGATTTAGACCTGGGGCAGCATACTGCTGCCTCTTCTTTTCTGTCGATCCTGTGTGTATTACCGTTGAGTAAAATTAACAAATCTCAAAATGTCTTCAATGGTAAGTTGAATCATCGTTTATATCATGATTATTTTAGTTTTATTAGTCCTGTCTTTGTGTTGAATGATAATAGTACTTGTGGTACGTTTCTTCCTAGGGTTGTTTCTTTATTTTTTAAGAAAAGAGATCACTTCATAAAAGAAAATGTCTTCTATTTGAAATCAATTAGTTTTCTAAGGTGTTCAATAATATACTTACTTATAAAAATGTATTGTGGTCTTTTTACAGAGAATGAAGGCAGCTAGGTGCCCCTCAGATGAACTAGCGATAACCAACTGTGCTTTGATTCATCCAGATGATTTTCCCAGTGAAGTAAAGTAAGTTTACACCTATTTTAGAAATTTGATGTGGTATTTTGTGTTTTATTATGTTTTATCCTCATTTAGGTAATGTTTCACCAGATTTGTGTATTTGTACAATAATAAATAAATACAGGCTCTTAACAATGTATTAAACTAGTAACTTAATTATTTTTCACAATTTATTCTTAGATTGCATTTGGTCTGAATACTGAATGATTTCACATTCTGACTTAACATTTTCTACAATCTAGCAAATTCAGTACAATATTAAATGAAGCAATACAATCAGTACAGTTCCATAAAGACTATTTACTTTCTTACTTACAAGAAATCAATTTTTTTTTCAGACATGTTGAAGTAGTGACTGGACCTTCCCAGCACTTCATATTCAGTGTGAAGTTCTACAGTGGCATGGAAAGGGGCACCATTGGTTTTTCTGCGCCACAGAGAAAATGGGCTATACTGTCCATTGGACAGGTAATTTTTTATCCGTCTTATAATTTTATTGAGTTTGGAAATTTAAGAATGAATAGCACTATTGTGTTATAATTGTCACATAAATCATTTTGTGACATCATCAACATGCACAATTTAGTTTAATCTAAAACAAAAACAAAATCTAAGTTAAGAAAATATTAAAGAAATGTAAAAATATAAATATTTCATACTATAAAAAATATACTAGACTTTGACAGGAAAGTGTGCATGAATGGGGAAGGAACTACTAACTACTGACTCATGAAAAAGTGGCACTAGTTTTGTTTGACCCAAAATTGCAAAAATTGGGTAATTAATTATCACTACAACTTGCATGCCTCATTTTCATTGGTTCAAAAGGGGCAAGTGTAAGACCAGCATCTTCTTTCCCTATCAGACTTTTTCAAATGATAATTTATACTTTTTTTAGTAGAGTAGATAATGTAGTCTTTCTCAATTTAACTGTATACATATGCAATGATATGATTTTTTATGTTTATTCACTGATAATGTTGTTGTCTATGAACCAATATTAATGATTATTTTATGTTGGATGAAGATACACACATCAAAAGTGTCTAGGAATCAAGTACATTTTAGAAGATTGCAATCAAGATTATATTTTACAAAAACTGAATTCATTCATAATGTTGTGATAAGTTATTGATACAGGCATGGGGAATTAGATAGGAGACCAATCCAGAAGATTAGATCTGATTTAAATAAATAAAATTTTTTTTAGAGCTAAAAATGTTCTTGATCCCTAGACACTTTTGATGTGTGTATTTATTTATTTATTTATTTATATAGGTTCACCAACAGACGTAACACTCAGTTTAACTTAATAATATAAAACAAGTACTGAAATTACATAACTAAAGTGCACGACCAATTACAGGCAAACACCACATGCTTAAGATTATTAACACATATTAATTACTCTAGAACTTAGGACAAAATTACAGTATCAAATAAATAATTAATAATTTTGATAAAAAACAAAAAAAAAAGTATAAGTGACAAATGAAAAGTAATTTAGCCGTTTAATAAGGCTTTGGTCAGTGACAGCTTAGCTGATCTCAATGAGTCATGGTGTATATCTACTACGCTAGAGCAATGGTTTAGCAGTTTGCAAAGCCTTGGTATTGGCGAGTTCGCACCTAGGACGGTTCTACGCAGAGGCGGTGCTAATGGGGTTATCTGTCGACGTGGATATCTCGAGGGAGCTTTAAAGTTAAGTTTCTGCAATAAATGTGAGCAATCAATCTGTGACTTTAATAATTTATAAAGGAAGCCAAGATCCAGAATATCATGCCTCATTTTTATTGACTGAATACCAAAGTGATTTAGTCGACTCTCATATGACCTTAATGTTTTTGGTACCCCACAACTATATACTACATGCCACAAAAATCTTTTCTGTACTCTTTCTAGTTTTAATATATGTGTAGCATAGTGAGGTCGCCATACAACACTACAATATTCTAGAATGCTGCGTACCTACTAGGCTGTTGTACAGAGTGAATTTTGTTTCGGCTCTATGAAAGACTTTACTGTTCCTAATGACAAATCCTAGCATTTTAGAGGCTTTCTTGGCTGTATATTCTATATGTGGTACAAATGTGAGCTTAGCATCTAATATTACTCCTAAATCTTTTATTTCGGACACTTCCTGTAGTTTAGTATTATTGATAATATAAGATGAATCAATTATTTTAACTTTCCGAGTGAATTTAATATGGAAGCATTTTTTGGCATTCAATCCCATGAAATTTTCTTCGCACCACTTGGTGAGTGAGTCAAGGTC